>CAUYTI010132886.1:0-17289 GCA_963575145.1 Galago senegalensis | reverse complement strand
ACAGAGCCTCAAGCTGTCCCCCTGGGTAGAGTGCCGTGGCATTACAGCTCACAGCAACCTCCAACTCCTGGGCTCAAGCGAGTCTCTTGCCTCCGCCTCCCAAGTAGCTGGGACCACAGGCGCCCGCCACAACGCCAGGCTATTTTTTTGGTTGCAACCATCATTGTTGTTTGGCAGGTCTGGGCTAGGGATTTGAACCCGCCACCTTAGGTGTACGTGGCTGGTGCCTTAGCCGGTTGAGCTATAGGCGCCGAGCCAAGCTCAGTGCTTTTTCAATTCCTTCACCTCCCAAAGTCCCCAAGAGAAAGGAGTGTATGTATGAGAAGGGCGAGCCCAAAGCATGAGCCTTGATGAATGCACACTCCTACTCGCCAGCCTCAACCATTCCCTGTGGATTGATGGCCTCTGTTCTTTATTTCCATCCTGCCAGGCCGCAAAGCCTCAATGCCTCTTGCACATTTCACTTGAGTGGGCTGCCAGAACCTCAAATGTGTCCACCCCCCATCTCTATGAGTCCTCTGCCTGCAAAATCATTCCTGGCCACATTTTCCAGTGAGCCAGTTTTCACATAAGTACTATCTTCTGCAGACAAAGTAGGTTTTACATTTTAGACCTTTAGATGCATAAGGTTTCTTTACTCTATACATCAGTCCTCTTGTGTCCTTGTTTGCATTCCTTTGTGAATTTGTTTCTGGTAGCTACTGTAGCAGATTATGACAATCTAGTGGCTTCCACTGTAATAAGAGATTTATTCTCTTACGGTTCTCAGGAACAGACTTTCAAAATCAGTACAGCTGGGACAAAATTAAGGAATCAGCAGAGCCACACTCCCTCCAGAGGCTCTATAGGAGTCTATTCCTTGCCCCACCCAACTTCAGGTGGCTGCCAGAATTCCTTGGCTTGTGGCCACGTCACTCCAGCCTTCATTGCTAGCATCTCTCTGCTCTGTCTTCACCCCATCTTCTCCCCTATGTGTCTCAAGTCTCTCTCAACCTCTCTTTTATAAGAACATTTGGTATTGCATTTAGGACCCACCTAAATAAACCAGGTTAATGACTCCATCTGAAGATCCTTAATTTAATCACATGTGCAAAGTCTTACCAAGTAAGATAACATCTACAAGACACAAGGATTAGGACCTAATATTTTGGGGGTCATTTTTTAGCATATCCCACCTTGGACCTCCTACCTGCCCCAATGCCACTACCCTCTTCTGGATGCCTACTATATCCAATATAACTATTATAGCATGCTGGTTTCCCTAAGTTTATTCCTCACCCTCTGCCTACTCCCTACAACACACAGAACACAATTATTTATTAAAACCCAGCTATGCAAAATCACTGTCTTGGAAGAGGTTTTTCCCTGAGAACAATCCCAGAATTAAAGCAGCCATCATATAAAGCTATTCTGTAACATTTAAAATTGCCTATATTAAGTGTCTATATAAGATCGTGCATAAAATATACCCTAGAAAAGTATTTCTCAACTTTTCCATAATCACTCCCCTTGAGAAGTCTCTTTAAACAATTTTTCCTAATCACTCCCACCATGAAACTTTAATAGCACAGATAAACTGTAGGTGTGTCTATGTACTATATGAAAATATATCCCCACAAAGACCAATTTGGGGGCCTTGGGGCCTCGGGCTCTTGTGCGATATCACCCCCACTGAGAAAGCATCCCCTTAGATGGACAGACAGGCTGTGCAGTGTAGGTGGAGACCTATGTGGAACTCAGACCAATGTTGAAGGACTTCAGAAAGTAGAGGACAGAAGCATAGCAGAGGACCGCACATGGAGTGTCTGAGGTAACGTATACCGATGTGTGCAATTTACTTCAAAGTAAATCAAAAAAATAAGACGAGAAAAAAAAAGGTGGAGTAATGAGTGGATAGAGAGATAGACAGATGGGTAAATGTGTGATAAAGCAAATTTAGCAAAATGTAAATTGTAGCATCGAAGTGGTGGGTATGAGTGTTCACTGCAGAATTCGATTTGCCCATATGTTTGAGATTTTTCATAATAGAATACTGGAGAAAATAAGTGAGTACTCAGAATGGTCACTCTTATTCATCCCAATAGTTATGATGCCAAATTTAACTAGAATACAAGATGTGCAAAAGGAAATAGAAAATAGGGTTGGAAAGTGAGTCTAATACCACCTGGGTAGGGTGCTCAAAGTCTGGCTCAGTAAACAACAAGTATCAGGGTCAGAAATGTGGACACCAGAGTCACAACACAGGGTTCCAAATCCCCACACTGCTACATGGCCATGACGGTTACTCAACCTCTCTCATCCAACTAAAGAAATTACTTGATCTGTTTGTTCTGTGGTTCCTCAACTGTAATAGAAATAACGATAGTGCCTACCTGATAGGGATGTTCTGAGGATTTAAAGAGTGTGTGGTACAGTGTAACTACTGTGCAAGTGATGTACTGTGTTATTGCTACCCGACAGGAAGGATCTGATGGGTTTGCACCTGGGTGGGAGTGACATGCTTAGAGAGACAACTTAGCCTGACAGCCATTCCCTGATGAAGGATAAATCTGGAGGTTAGGACACAGATTAGGAGGCTCAAAGGTCCAGGCAGCAGCAAGTGAACTGGGGCAGGAGTCGTGAAAATGAAAAGGAGGGATGGATTCAGGACACCCTGTGCCAGCTGCTCATACCTCGGCACCTGACTGGGGGACAGGGAGAGGAGACAAACAGAACCAACTCCAAGCTTCCAATCTGAAACCTGGAGAAAACCAGTTCCATTAGCAGAAAGGGAAAGACAAAAGGAACAGTGGGTTGAGAAGGGCATGCCAAGTCTGAGGGTGACGCAGTATCTAGGCAGAGACAGAGCTAACTTGGGTGCAGAGTGGGCACTAGGATATTTTGGCTGCCTGAGATTCACTCCTCCTCTTTCTCAAGCACAGAACCCAGTCCCTGGGGAGGGAGGCCTGGCTCTTTCTTCAAGGTTCTGTCTGCCCTGACCAAGGGACAGGCCCAGGACCCATTCGAGCCAAACTGAGATGTTCCCGCCCTGAATGTGAATCAGGAACACAGTGGCCCAAAGGCTGAAAACATTTGTTCTCTCAGTGGAGTCCAGGGCAGAGCTGAGCAGACCCTGCCACTGAGACACCCGCAGAGCTGCCCGATTCCTGACTGATTCGGGCTGGTCCTTCAGCCTTTCCTTTCTTCCCTGCTCTTCTCGAAGTTCCCTTCTTATTTGGGTCAGCTCAAGTTGGCTGCTGTTGCTTGCAACCAAAGAACTCACAATCACCCAGGGTATTGCTGAGCAGCATTGGGGGTAGCTGTGGATGGATCACCGAGGGATGTGATACAGAAAGAGAGAAAATGCTGAACAAGGCTGGAGCGAGGGGCAGCAGGGAGTCATTCAGAATACGTGGATGATGAGGTCAGATGAGGCTGGCTCTACTCTCTGCTAACCAAATGACTCTCAAGACCTCTCCATGAGCCTCATTCTACATGGAAAAGGAGTAAGACTACCACATCAACCTCATGAGGTAGCCTTTAAAATCAAAAGAGATGCCAGGCATAGTGGCTCATACTTGTAATCCTGGCACTCTGGAAGGCTGAGGAGGGTGGATTGCTTGAGCTCAGGAGTTCAAGACCAGCCTGAGCAAGAACAAAACCCTACCCCGTCTCTACTAAAAACAGAAAAACTACCCAGGTATTGCCACTCGCACCTGTAGTCCCAGCTACTAGGGAGGGTGAGGTGGGAGGATCTCTTGAGCCCAAGAGTTTGATATTGCTGTGAACTATGATGACACCATGGCATTCTACCCAGGGCAGCAGAGTGAGACTCTGTCTCCAAATAAATAAATAAATAAATACATAATTAAATGATCAAAAGAGATGACATGTACATCTTGCCTGGCACATAGTCAGTGCTTAATACATGTTAGCCTCCTGGTCCTCTCCTCAGCCACATCCCCTCCTTAATGCCAAAAGAGTGGCATTTTGTGGAAAACCAACTGCCAAAAACGATCGTTTATGTGTTCGTGTTTTTAATAGGGTAGTTGAAAAATGGCCCCTTTCACAAAATGAAGACTCTTAAATGAACAATTCGTTTAAGACTCGTTAAAATAATAGAAAGGAAATTGTTACTTATGATTCCTATTTTGGTTTCAAATAAATCTAGCTATGTGGCTTTCCTAAGTCTTGGAAACAAAAATAAATTCAAAAAGAAAAATCACTCAGAGTTACGCAGAGGAGAGCAGCTTTTCTTCTCAAAAAGGGAAAATGAAGCTCCATGCCAAATAATCCCAACAGCTCTGTTCTTTGCCTTCACGGGTGCACAGCCAGGCCTCGACAGGCAGTCCAATTTTCTGAGAGCAAATTTCAGGAGAGGCTTTGACCCCAGACAGAGAAAAAAAGATCTTTTCTGATTTCAATCAGGTCAAAGTAAGGGCGGTGTAAGCTCCTCTCTCTGGCCACAGCCATCTTGCCTAGATGGCCACTTCTAACAATGCATGGCAAGCTAGGGACAGAGAGCAGCCAGTGTGGCCAGGGACAGGGAGCTAGGGGCACACAGGTCTGGAATCAGCTGACTATTTGGCAGGCCCAGGCAGGTAGGGCCCCCGTCAGCTACCTAGGAGTCTGGATTTGGTTCTAAATACCAAAGGAAGCCTCTGGAGGAATTCAAGCAGGGCAGAGATGTGATCTTATTTCCTTTCTAAAAAATCTGGCTGCAGCATGGAGAATATTATGGGGGGCAGGGGAGGAATATTCAGAATTAGAAAACCAATAACAACTGCTTTTACTTGTGTCTTATAGTTATTAAAAAGAATTATTGGTAGGCCCTTTTTGCGTCAATAAACTCAATGTTTAACAAAAGGTTTGGCGGTGGTGTGCCATTACTGGGAACAAAGGTTCTAAGCAGCGGTTCTCAACCGAGGGGTGATTTTACTCCCTCCACGGGGGACATCTGGCAATGCCTGGAGACATTTTTGGTTATCACACCTGTGGGGTCCCCTGGTATCTAGTGGATAAAGGGATGCTACTAACGCGAAAATGAACAGCACAGACCTCCCCGATGCAGAATCACCTGGCCACAAATATAAAAAATGTTGGGGTTGAGAAACCCTGTTACAGGCCCTGGCTCTCCCACTCACTGTGTGACTTGGGGCAAATTACCTACTCTCTTCATGATCTTCTCCACCCTTAAGCCTTTTCCTGTTACCCAGGGATGGAAGAGGAAAACTGAAAGGGAATCTGGAAGACTATCTGTACCACCTACTTTCTAGGTAGGAAAAGCTGCATGGTATAGCCAGGGAGAGAGGAGGGGGAAACAGAATAGGAGACTTTTCCTATACAGCTGTCAGGAAGAGATAGCTCCCATTGTCAAGTTTCCTCTCTTCCCACCATGGGGAACTAAGAAGGCAAGAGACACCCAACAGAAGGAGAGGGACTCAGATCAGTGGCTTTGGCATAAATAGACCCATTGCATTCTATTTCCACCAAGTAGAAGTTGAGTGGCCTTAAGCCACTTACTTAACCCAAATTTCCACCAACTATGAAATATGAGTTGTGCTTGTAATAGTAAAGGATAACTGGCTCGGAGCCTTTGGTTCAAGTGGCTAAGGCGCCAGCCACATACACCTAAGGTGGAAGGTTCAAATCCATGCTGGCCCGCCAAAACAACAATGACTGACGGCTGCAACCAAAAAATAGCCGGGCGTTGTGGTGGGCACCTGTGGTCCCAGCTACTAGGGAGGCTGAGGCAGGAGACTAACTTGAGCCCAAGAGTTGGAGGCTGAGGTGAGCTGTGATGCCACAGCACTCTACCCAGGGGTACAGCTTGAGGCTCTGCCTCAAAAAAAAAAAAAATAGTAAAGCATAACTAATTTAGTCAACCATTCAAGAATTTATTGGGCCACGTGTGGTGGCGCAAGTCTGTAATTCTAGCACTCTGGGAGGCTGAGGCAGGAGGACTGCTTGAGCTTGGGAGTTTGTGAAACCAGCTTGAGCAAGAGTGAGAACATGTCTCCACTAAAAATAGAAAAAATTTAGACAGGTGTTGCAGCAAGCACCTGCAGTCCCAGCTACCTGGGAAGCTGAGGCGGGTAGATCCCCTGAATTCAGGAATTTGAGGCTGCAATGCGCTAGGCTAAGGCCACAGCACTCTAGCCTAGGGCAAAAAAGTGAGATTCTTGTTTTTCCAAAAAAAAAAAAAATGCAGTTTACTGAGTGTCTGTGTCCTTTAGCAAAATAAGTCATGAAAAGCACCAAGTTGGATGTCTGACATATAACATTCAATAAACAGTCTCTTTTTAAAAAATATATCACTCTGATTTCAAAAGGTGTTTACTATAAACTTAAGGGATATTCAGTATAACAGACATAAATTTTATCTGGTTGGCATTCCATTCTTTGAGAAAGCAACCTATTCCAATTCTATGAACACTCTCTTAGGCCTGTGTTCACCCTCATATGCAGAATAGGCCAAACTTCTGTCCACCTGCCCAAGAATGGACATGTGAACCAAACTGGAATAATCAAACTCTTCCCTGGGCTTTTTCTAGAATCCCAGGCTCTAAGGACTGTGTGAGCATTGGTAGAAGCTTTTCCTGCTCCCACGTGGGCAGATGCAATATGGGAATGAAGCCAGAGATGAGACAAGAGGTAAAGAGTGAGTCAAAGACCTAGGTCCTTGGATCCAGCCCCACCTGAGCCTGGTTCAACCCCTCAGACTTACAAGTTACAAAAGCCAATAAATGTCCTTTCCTTAAGTGGGATCAAGTTAAATTTCTGTCCCTTGAAACTAAAAGGGTCAGAATAAGATAAACAGAAAATCACTGTGAAGACAAGAAAAACCACCCACAATGTCACAAAGGAAGCATCTCAAACCTCTGAGAGTGGGGTCCTCCCAGGTTTTGTGGTGGTGATTCTTGTTCTGTTTCATTTGTGTGTTTTGTGGTGAGATGAGGTGATTATTTTTAAGAAGAAAGGCATTCAAGTCAGATTCTTTGGGCTTGAAGACTGACTCTCTGGCTTCTTATATTGCTTTGAGAAGTTTACTCAACCTCTCTCACACGTGGAACACACACAGTTACGTTCTCCTTTTCTGAAAGTTGCAAGTTACCACTTTAAAAGAAAAAGATCCTGTAATTATACAATAGAAAAATAAATAAAAATTAAAAAATTAATGAGCAAGATAACAGATAGCTATGTGGATATGCTTTAAAAAGAAAAAAGAAAAAAAAAAAAGACTGAGTTTCCTGAGCCATTCATTCATTACTCTAGAATGATGGGTTCCAAGAAAATAATGAAGAAATGAGAAGGTAATGGTTGAAAGACCTAAGCATTTTCCAAGGCATTTTGGTTGATTCATGAGAGGGCTGGGAATATACTGTTCAATTTTTAAACAAAACTATAAAAGCTGGTAAAGTGGCTACATCTGGATCAGTTATGAGATATATAAAAGTGTAATGTTATCAAAGCTCATGAAACATTTTTTAAATTAGAAGAGTATTGCTAGATATTATTATAACAACTGTGCTCTCGTGTGCTATAATAACTTCATTCACTTTACTTTCTTGAGGGGGAGATAAAGGGATAGCATTAGACAGAGCACACCCATCATTGATCTTTACTGCGTAGAATACATAAAGAACCCAGCTGAGGGAAGTTCACTGTGGCTGTTACAAATCACGGTGGTGCTCTTCTCCTCCCAGAGGGTTGGGGTGTCATCAAAACCTGGGAATGCTAAATGCACACATGTAAAAATCATCCATACTGCATCTTGAGAGAAAAGGTTAGGAAATGCTGCTCTGTAGACACATAACTGGGAAAGCAATGATAAAGCTGAAATGGTACCATCTGAAAATAATAAGCTATGGTACTTAGGGCCGCACACGGCCATACTGATACACAGAATATAGATTCCCAAAAAAAATATTTTTCAAATTTTGAACCAAAATGAAACCCTCTTCACTATATTGCTGGGATTATGGAGGATGAGGAATACTGCAGTGGGAGGCAGTGCCTTGTCTAAAGCAAACAGCTGAAAGACGGAAGCAGGCTAGAGCACTGTGTACCCAGGAGCCAGAATATACAGGAATCCAAGACTCTGAATGTCATGATTCAGTTTTGAGGAAAGCTGAGGGAGAAAAGGGAGAAAAGAAACTCTAAATGATGTGCTGTTTCAAGACTGACCAACCTTCTCAGGCACTGGCCCCCGGGACGAGCCCTCCAAGTCCTCATGCACACGATCCAGCAACCAGAGCAGAAATTCCAGGGCGTCGTGTTGGGAATTGCCTTGGAACTGAGAGCCATACTTGGAAACCGCATTCTGAAAGGAAAAAAAGAAACCCGGGGTCAATTTGGCTCTTTATACAACCACACTAAGGGCCTATAAGCCTCAGGTCTGCCAAGAGGTCATTATTCTGCCCGCTCTTGGATGACAACATGCAAACAATGTGGGCCAAAACCTGCCCTTTGGAGGCAGTGTCCCAAAATGCTATGAGGGTTCACTGTCTGGGAGAGGCATTTTTTTTTTTCCACCGAAGGACTACTGATATATCTCCTACCCTTAGAAAACCCTCAGGGTTGTCTCTGTTGAATATTCTGATGTGGCTAACCACCTGTCCTATCCTTTGCTGTGTGGGGCAGCATGCTCTGCTGGTCTTCCCTCCATTCATCTACCTGTCCCCATGCCGTCTCTGCACGCTCAGCCCACAGGTGAATAGCCTTCTCTCCCTTGTTGACTGCATTCATTTCCTTAGCTTCACCTCTATCTTCTTTGAGAATGACCACATATGCAGTGAAATCGACTTCCTTAAATATAATACAATGAATGTAGTAACAATGTAGCTCCTCCAATGCCTCTTTCTAACGTGTGTAAAATTGAAGAACACAAACTTCTCTTTGTGTGGTTAGATGATGAAATGACTGGGCCAGCCCTTCATTCCTTTAATAAATACATATTAAGTGCCGAGAACACACCAGGCTTCTAGGAACCTGGGGACACAACAGAGGATGAGCAGGCAAAACTCACTGCTCTCAGGTGCTTCCATTCTCTGCAACCTTTGCACTGTCCTTCTGTGAAACTGTGACAACTTTGTTGTTTTCTGTGCAAATGCATATTCAGCTTTTTAAAAATTTATTTCAAGGGGTAATACATGTACATACTAAAAAAATAAATAAATAAAGGAATTCAGAATACAAAAAGAACAGTAATGAAGTCTGGCCTCCATCCCCTCACACCCTCCCCAGAGGGCAGCCAGTCTTAGCAGTTCCTTAAGCATCATTCCAAGAATTTTTACAAACACATGTGCCACCACATGAGCATGTGAGTGTTAAGTAAATTGCTTGTCTGTGTGATGTGCCCACAGTACACTACAGTGGTCGGCCCCACATTTAGACCACAAAGCCAAGCCCCCAGCGTCATCCCAAGTAGGTCTGTTCTCTGCTCACACCTGCCAAGGAGACTATTCTTTGCAAGGCTGAGGACCAAGACAATTCTCAAAACTGCCAATCAAATCAAGACTCTGGGCTTTTTTTTTCTTTTAATCTTCCTTTGAAATTTAAAGGAAACTTTAGGAAGAAACAAAGCAAATGCAAGATCTAATTAATTGAAATGCTGGTTCTGGGTCTTTATTCCAGTTACATTAGTTTGAATTCTTTCCCTAGGTTTCTCTGCATCTTGACTCCCACATAAGACTGCCATATTTACCAAATAAAAATAAAAGATGCAGGGGAAGGGAGGTGGGTGGGTTGATAGAGCGTGGGTTGGTAGGGGGACCACACCTATGGAGCATATTGCAAGTACAAGTTGGATCTATCAGGTGTAGAACACAAAGGTTTTAATCCTGTAATTGAGTAAATGACAACACAGGTGAAGGCTATGTTGATTAGTAGGATGTAAGCACTCCAATTTGTACAAATAATCAACACACTGAATTCCATAATGTACAAATGAGTTAATAAAAAAAATAGAAGATGTCTGGTGAAATTTGTATTTTACATAAACAATGAATTTTTTTTTTTTTTTTGAGACAGAGCCTCAAGCTGTCCCCCTGGGTAGAGTCCTGTGGCATTACAGCTCACAGCAACCTCCAACTACTGGGCTCAAGCGAGTCTCTTGCCTCCGCCTCCCAAGTAGCTGGGACCACAGGCGCCCGCCACAACGCCCGGCCATTTTTGGTTGCAGCCGTCATTGTTGTTTGGCGGGTCCGGGCTGGGGATTTGAACCCGTCACCTTAGGTGTACATGGCTGGCGCCTTAGCCAGTTGAGCTATAGGCACCAAGCCAACAATGAATTTTTTAATAGAAATATGCCCCCATGTAATAGTTGGGATATATTTATACTAAACAGATATTATTTATCTGAAATTAAAAGTCAACTGGGTAATGTGTATTTTATCAGGCAACCCTACCTCCCAAGCCCATATCCCTGGACTGACAATTCCTTCTGGGTGAGCAGCCAGCCCCTCCAACTCAAAATCTCTAAAACCAGTTCTTCCTCTTAATATAGGTATCATTTTTCAGAGTCTCCCTCACATCATCTGTCAAGCGGTCTGGACTCTGGCTCCCAAAATGTCTCTGCCCTTCCCTTATAGTAGAGTCTTCATTCCACCCCTGAATTCTTGCCACTGCTGACCCAGACAACATCACCTACCTAAGGAGGAGCCCATCACCTAGAATCGCCCCCTGAAAACCCACCTTATTCATGGTTGGCCAGACCATTTTCTCACAGCTCAGCTGGATAATGGGCCCTGAGTCCAAACCCTTCCTCATTCGCCTACCAATCACCTCATAGTTCAAATACCTTTTCTGATCCAGCCCTAATCATGGTACAAAGCTCCAGGTAAACAGGCTACTTGGGTACCCCAAAGATGCTTTCCCACTTTTACAGGAGACCCTTACTCTTGTTCTTCCTTACATATGAAATGCATTTTTCTTTCCAGTTAGTCATGATAATCCTTAGACTGAAAAGCCAAGCTTCTAGCCAAGCTTCTAGCCTTTTCTCCTTATACTATACAGGTTCATTTTCTGCTCACACCTGCCAAGGGGACCATTCTTAGCAAAGCTGAGGACCACGACAATCCTCAAAACTGCCAATCCAATCAAAGGTCTGAACTTTTTTCTTTTTTCTTTTTAATCTTCCTGTGAGATTTAAAGGAAACTTGAGGAAGAAGCAAAGCAAAATGCAAGATCTAATTCACTGTAATGCTGGTTCTGGGTCTTTATTCCAATTATGTTAGTATAGATTCTTTCTCTAGGTTTCTCCACACTTTGACTCCCATGTAGGGCTGCTAGATATAGCAAGTAAAAATAGAAGATGCTTTTAATCTAGTTGTTTGTACCCTCACATCAAACTGAAGTTTAAAAACAAATAGAAGATGCCCAGCAAAATTTGAATTTTACTTTAACAATCAACTTTTTTTTTTTTTTTTAGACAGAGCCTCAAGCTGTCCCCCTGGGTAGAGTGCGATGGCATTACAGCTCACAGCAACCTCCAACTACTGGGCTCAAGCAAGTCTCTTGCCTCCGCCTCCCAAGTAGCTGGACCACAGGTGCCCGCCACAACGCCCGGCTATTTTTTGGTTGCAGCCGTCATTGTTGTTTGGCGGGTCCGGGCTGGGGATTTGAACCCGTCACCTTAGGTGTATGTGGCTGGCGCCCCAGCCGGTTGAGCCACAGGCGCCGAGCCAACAATCAACTTTTTAATAGCAATATGTCCCATGATCAATATTCTTGATCTGAGTCGGCTATATTATCTGATAACCTTTCTGGAAAGAATTTGACAACTTCAAGAAGATAGACAACATAGGGCCTTGAAAATGTTCCTCTCTACAAACACAATAACTCCACTTTTGGGGAGTTAGTCTAAGGAAATGAGAGATACAAGCAAAGATATCTCACATACCAAAGTTATCTGGGGGAAAACTTATGGCACACTTGTATTAGATGACTTAAAAATTATGACTGAGGAAATATGAATGAGAAAAAAAAGAATCCTATTGTTAAAAGAATGTAAAAACATATGATTGAAGACCAGAAAATATATGACCAAATGTTATCATAGAATGATGGGATCATGGGCAATATCGTTTTCATTTTTCTTTGCACGTTCCTTTTTTTTTTTTTTTACAGTAAACATTGTTCTTTGTTGGCCTGTTCTAATTATAAAGTATCTGACAGGCATTTTCCAGAATTTTTTTTTTAGAGACAGAGTCTCACTTTGTTGCCCTCAGTAGAGTGCTGTAGCATCACAGCTCACAGCAACCTCCAGCTCCTGGGCTTGGGTGATTCTCTTGCCTCAGCTTCCCGAGTAGCTGGGACTATAGGTGTCCACCACAACGCCTGGCTATTTTTTAGTTGCAGTTCAGCTGGGACCGGGTTTGAACCTGCCACCCTCGGTATATGGGGCCAGCACCCAGAATTTTTTAAGTAACTTTACCTGTTGATTCCCATAGATGACTTTCCCATAAAAGTCTATTGAAATGTGACCATGGCTCGGCGCCTGTGGCTCAAGCGGCTAAGGCGCCAGCCACATACACCTAAGCAGCTAAGGCGCCAGCCACATACACCTGGGTTCGAATCCCCAGCCCGGGCCCGCCAAACAACAATGATGGCTGCAACCAAAAAATGGCCAGGTGTTGTGGCGGGCGCCTCTAGTCCCAGCTACTTGGGAGGCAGAGGCAGGAGACTCACTTGAGCCCAGGAGTTGGAGGTTGCTGTGAGCTGTGATGCCATGGCACTCTACCCAGGGGGATAGCTTGAGGCTCTGTCTCAAACTAAAAAAAAAAAAGAAAAGAAAATGTGACCATAATTGCATTAAAACCAAATACTTAACTTGGGAAGGATGAATGACAATACCCTACATTTTTATTTTGCAGCATGGTGTAGCTCTATCCGTGTGTGTGTGTGTGTGTGTGTGTGTGTGTGTGTGTGTTTTCTCTCCCTAACATTTCTTATCAAAGTTATTCCTAGTTATTTCTTTTTTTTTTTAAGAGACAGAATCTCACTTTATTGCCCTCAGTAGAGCGCTGTGGCATCACAGCTCACAGCAACCTCCAGCTCTTGGGCTTAGGCTATTCTCTTGCCTCAGCCTCCCGAGTAGCAGGGACAACAGGTGTCCGCCACAATGCCTGGCTATTTTTTGGTTGCAGTTTGGCCGGGGCCGGGTTTGAACCCATCACCCTCAGAATATGGGGCTGGTGCCCTACCCACTAAGCCACAGGCACCACCCTATTCCTAGTTATTTCATATTTCTAATTGTTTATAATGAATAAAATCTAATTTTTATATGTTCTAATGATTATTGCTTTTGACTATCTTTTTTTTTTTTTTTTTGAGACGGCGCCCACCACAACGCCTGGCCATTTTTTGGTTGCAGCCATCATTGTTGTTTGGCGGGCCCGGGCTGGGAATTCGAACCTGCCACCTTAGGTGTATGTGGCTGGCACCTTAGCCACTTGAGCCACAGGCGCAGAGCTGCTTTTGACTATCTTTTATCTGACCTCATTAGAGACAGCAAGAATGCTAAAACAGGGATTTCTAGAACTATTTGCCAATTTTCTTTCTGTTGACTGTTTTTTACTCTATTTCATGTCTGTTTTGCTCAGAACTTCCAAAACATAAGAGGGATGGAGAAGATATACTTGTTTTAATTTTTTTATTTATTTTTTTGAGACGGAGTCTCACTATGCTGCCCTTGGTAGAGTATTGTGGCATCACAGCTCACAGGAACCTCAAACTCTTGGGCTTAAGTGATTCTCTTGCCTCAGCCTCCCAAGTAGCTGGGACTACAGGCACCCACTACAAGGCCTGGCTATTTTTTGGTTGCAGTTGTCATTGTTGTTTAGCAGGCCCAGACCAGGTTTGAACCTACCAGCCTCGGTGTATGTGGCCGATGCCATAACCACCATGCTACAGGTGCAGAGCCAATATACTTGTTTTTAAAAAGCAATGCTTCCAGTATATCACTATAGATCTAAAATTGATCCTTAAGCACATCAGATAAATTCCAGATGACTGAAATTCGTAATATGACCATAGAAACACTATAAGTACATAAAGTAGAATATTTATCAAAAGGTACAATATTACATGAATAAATCTATAGCTTCCAGTAGAGAGAAGCAGATACTTCAGAAAAAAATACTTGTAGTGAATATAAGAGTTGAGGAACTTACAGAACCAAAAAAAAAAAAAAAAACAAAAAAAGGAATGAATGGATACACAGCAATGTGAACAGATAATTCCAAGAGTGGACTTACTAGTAAAGAAACATGGAAAAGTCTTCCACTATTTCTATGTTCAATAAATTAATGAGATGAAGATTGATTTTACAACATGGTGATTCTCCTCAATAATGCTGTATTAGATACTTGAAAATTACAAAGAGAGTAGACCTCAAATGTTCTCACCACAAACAAATACGTATGTGAGGTGTGGATATGTCAATTAGCTTGATTTACTCATTCCACGATGTATACATATAACAAAACATTGTATTGTACCCTGTAAGTATATATAATTTTTACTTGTCAATTATACCTTAATAAGCTGGAAGAAATTAATAACAGAGGGAAATATCCAATGTCCAAAATGTACATATTCTTGACTCAATGCTCATGGAGAAAATGTACTATTCAATTTCCCAGATATTACACTGTATTGAAGTTTCTTATACTTAAATTATCATCCTCATCTCTGATCATTTCCATAAGTTTAGTTCCTAAAAGTGGAATTACATAGTCAAAACAAAGTACAAATCTTTATTATCTTTTTTTTATATTTATTTTTTATTAAATCATAGCTGTGTACATCAATGCAATCATGGGGTACAGTGTGGTGTTTTCATATACATTTTGAAATACTCTCATCAAACTGGTTAACATAGACTTCATGTCATTTTCTTAGTTACTGAGTTAAGACATTCATACTCTGCTTTTAGAAAGATTCACTTGTACCCTTGTAGGATAAACCATAGAGGTGACCCCACCAATCACCCTCCCTATTTTATTATCTTTCTGTTTTTACTTTTTAAATCAGCTTTATTGATAGCTGGGCAAGGTGGCTCACACCTGTAATCCTAGCACTCAGGGAGGCCCAGGCCAGGTGGATTGCCTGAACTCACAGGTTAGAGACCAACCTAAGCAAGAGCAAGACCCCGTCTCTAAAAATAGCCAGGCATTGTGGCAGGCACCTATAGTCCCAGCTACTTGGGAGGCTGAGGTAAGAGAATTGCTTCAGCCCAAGAGTTTGAGGTTGCTGTGAGCTAAGACACCTTTGCACTCTAGCAAGGCAACAAAGTAAGACTGTCTCACACACACACAAAAAAGTATGCATTCTCAGTGCATCTGAAACTTGATATGATTATTTAGAAAGAAATTTGTCAATATGAGTGCTAAAAATAATCAAGCCAAAAAAAAGACTGATTTAAAAAGTAAAATAAATAAATATTTAAAATTGGGGCAGTAATTACCCAAGTATACATATGTATTAAAACTTAATGCTACACTTTGAAAGTGTGCATTGCACCATAGATACAACTTGTACCTTCATAAAGTTGATATTTTTTTTGAAGCAGTCTCACTCTGTTACCCTCGGTAGAGTATCATGGCATCATAGCTCACAGCAACCTCAAACTCTTGGACTCAAGGGATCCCCTTGCCTCAGCCTCCCAAGTAGCTAGAACTATAGGTGCCCACCATATGTGACTATTTTTAGTAGAGACAGAATCTTGTTCTTGCTTAGGCTAGTCTCAAACTCCTGAGTTCAAGCAATCCACCTGGCCTGGGCCTCCCTGAGTGCTAGGATTACAGGTGTGAGCCACCATGCCCAGCCAGCAATATAGTTGATTTAAAAAGTTAAAAACAGAGGGTCTGGTGCCTGTGGCTCAGTGGGTAGGGTGCTGGCCCCATATACCAAGGGTGGCAAGTTCAGACCCAGCCCTGGCCAAACTGCAAAAAAAAAAATAGCTAGACGCCATGGCACTCCACCAAGGGCAATAAAGTAAGACTGCCTCTACAAAAAAAAAAAAAAAAAAAGTAAAAACAGAAAGATAGTAAGATAAAGAGCTGTACTTTGCTTTGACTATGTAATTCTACTTTAAGGAACTAAGCTTATGGAAATGATCAGAGATGAGGATGATAATTTAAGTATAAGAAACTTTAATACAGTGTAATATCTGGGAAATTGTATAATACATCATTTTCTCCATAAGTTTGGGTCATTGATAATATACAGTGTGACCATAAAGTTCGTGTGCAATTTTAAATAGTTTACTGTATTCATCATTAAAAAATAAATTGGGGGCTCAGCGCCTATAGCTCAACTGGCTAAGGTGCCAGCCACGTACACCTAAGGTGGCGGGTTCAAATCCCCAGCCCAGACCCGCCAAACAACAATGACAGCTGCAACCAAAAAATAGCCGGGCGTTGTGGCGGGTGCCTGTGGTCCTAGCTACTTGGGAGGCGGAGGCAAGAGACTCGCTTGAGCCCAGTAGTTGGAGGTTGCTGTGAGCTGTAATGCCACGGCACTCTACCCAGGGGGACAGCTTGAGGCTCTGTCTCAAAAAATAAAAAAAATTAAAAAATAAATTGGGGGCTCGGTGCCTGTGGTTCAAGTGGCTAAGGTGCCAGCCACATACACCTAAGGTGGCAGGTTCGAATCCAGCCCGAGCCTGCCAAAAACAACAATGACGGCTGCAACCAAAAAATAGCCGGGCATTGTGGCAGGTGCCTGTGGTCCCAGCTACTTGGGAGGCTGAGGCAGGAGACTCGCTTGAGCCCAGGAGTTGGAGGTTGCTGTGAGCTGTGATGCCACAGCACTCTACCCAGGGGGCAGCTTGAGGCTCTGTCTCAATAAATAAATAAATAAATAGGGTAAAACATTTTCACAAAAGTCATATAACAAATGAAAAGAGCAGGAACCAGAACTAGAATTTCCAAGTGTTTGTATATACTTTACAACACATCAACATGTTCATTATGGTTATCTCTAGAGGCTAGGATAGGGTTACAAATCTTTTTTTGGTTTTTTGGGGGTTTTTTTTACACCCACAAAACCACTTTTTTTTATTAAATCATAAACGCATAGATCATGTAGATCATGTATACAGTAATGAATTTATGGGGTACAATGTGCTGATTTCATATAGAATTAGGAATGCTTACATCACACTGGTTAATATATACCTCATCTCGTTTACTTAATTATTGTGTTAAGACATTTATACTCTATACTAATAGATCCAACATGTACCCTTGCATTATGCACCATAGGTAGGATGGGGTGAATGGTGGGATTACAGATCTTTTCTGT
>CAUYTI010132879.1:0-12884 GCA_963575145.1 Galago senegalensis | reverse complement strand
GGAGGAGGGTGGAGAACGGTGGGGTAGGGTGCGGGGGTGGAGGAGGGTGGGGGAGGGTGGGGGAGGGTGGAGGAGGGTGGGGGAAGGTGGTGGAGGGTGGGGAAGCGAGGGGGAGGGTGGGGGAGGGTGGGGGAAGGTACCTGAGGGTGGGGGAGGGTGGAGGAGGGTGGGGGAGCATGGGGGAGCATGGGGTAGGGTGGAGGAGGGTGGGGGAAGGTGGTTGAGCGTGAGGGAGGGTGGAGGAGCGTGGAGGAGGGTGGAGGAGGGTAGAGGGAGCATTCTCCTACAAGAGTGCTCGGGGGGAGAATGTCTGAACACAGACTAGTGCAGCAACATAAAATATTCTCCAGCCATAAAACATGAAAAATTATAATTATAAATATTAACTTCGAGAGGATTGTTATTTATTGTTGTTAAGTGATACAAACAAATTCAGGGGAGAAACAACGACCACCTGCATCTGTGTGAGACTGTGAGTGTGCATCAGGGACACCAGAAAGGGTTTTCACTGAAATGTTAGCAATGGTTTGCGCCTCACGCCTGTTCACGTCGTCACAGTGTTATACAAGGGGAATGCATTGCAATTGTAATAAAATAAAATTTAAGGCTTGGTGCCCGTAGCTCAAGCAGCTAAGGCGCCAGCCACATACACTGGAGCGGACAGGTTCGAATCCGGCCCAGGCCGCCAAACAACAAAAAGTAGCCAGGCGTTGTGGCAGGCACCTATAGTCCCAGCTACTTGCGAGGCTGATGCAAGAGAATAGCCTAAGCCCAAGAGCTGGAAGTTGCTGTGAGCTGTGATGCCATCGCACTCTACCCAGGGCAACAGCTTGAGACTCTGTCTCGAAAAAAAATAAAATTAAAAGTAGATAAATAAATAAAATTTAATTTGAAAGCTACTTTCATTTTTAAAAAGCATTAGTCTAACTATGTCTTATTTTTCTCATTTAAAAATATGCTATCAAAATAACTTAGTGCTTACATTGGTGCTAGTCAGGGAAAAAAAGAAAAATTGCTAATGCCCATCATTTAAAAGAACTTTTTAAATAATTAAGCAAAAATGAAAGCAAGGCATATTCTCATTGTGTCTTCCAACTATTGCAAGAATACAACAAAGAAGACAGACGTTTGGTTGTATATTTAATAAAGAAAACAAATTACAGAGAAGGCTTTGCACTGGGACATTTGAATCTCAGTGGCAGCTGCCAAATTAAAAAAATAAATAAAGTGCTGAAGATCAAGCTGCAGGGGTGTCTCTGCCTCATACCGCAGCACGGCCCCAAAGCCACCATCAGGGCTGCCCTTCCTGTCTCCAAGTGTGGCCAGGCCTCTGGAGCAAGGACACTATGGGGCATGCCGACCAAGCTCAGAAACCCTGCTGACCTCCGGGGAAATGCCCTTAGGATACCGTTTCCCCCTCTCCCTCTGGCTGAGGAGGCTTTCTCTAACACAGATGGCTGTGGGGGCTCTTTCCCAAAAAGATCAAAAAGTGCCTGTGAGACCACCAGGCAGGACTTTCCTACAGGCTCCTGGGAAATAGCACCCAAATCAGCGCTCCCTGTGGGTCAGATGCAGCCTGTCCTCAGTGAACTCCCTGACTGCAGAGAGGCCACACAAAAAGAATGCTACTTCTCTCTCATACACTGATTTTTGCAGAAGAGTCTCTCCTGACATGGTGAATTCTGTGAGAAAAGCCGACCCCTGAACAGTTGTGCCCCTGTGCTTGGGAGCACCTACTCAGGGATCTCGGCCCTGATTCTGGGGAAGCCCAGCACACCAGGGGCTGGTGCTACCCCTTTGAAGTTGGGAGGTAACTGACTGCCCGCCAGTCCCCGTCAAGATACCTGTTTTAAGACTAAGTGGACCACAGGGCTGCATGCGACACGCTGCGTGTTCATAAGGACATCCATAAGCCTTCCGTGGTCAGTATTACCACAGAGGGAAGGAGGGCTAACTCAGTGTTGCTTGGTTTGATTTGTTGTGCATTTTTGCCTATCCAGGGTAACATCGCCAGTCTCTGATGTCGGAGCATTGCTGTGTAACACCTTCTTCTCCCGTCTTAACTGCATTCTGGAAATTGGCCTTACATCTTGGTGGACACCGTAGAAGTTCCCGTGGAGCCTGTATTTCTGCTGGCCAGACTCCTCAGGAACCCAAGTGCTTTTCATCCTTGGTCCTGAGCCCAAACCATGTCGAGTCCACCTGGGAAGACTCTTGGACACACCTGTGCTGTGGCAGAGGGATAGCCGGTTCCCACCTGGTTCCCACACGGTGGCTCTCCTGCTGGCAGCGGCCATCTTTCCTCCTTTCCTCTGACCCGGTCCAAGGGTCCTTCCTCCCTGGCCTGCTGCAGAGAGCTGGGGGTTTTAGGGAGCACCTGTGCCTCTGATCCCATTTTAAAAGTGCCCTTATTAGACAAAATGAATCGTGGAGAGAGAATCCAGAACAGCGGTTACTTTAAGAGGTGTGGTACAAGAGGGGGTGAGGGAACAGGTCTAGGCTCTGACTAGCTGGGGATCATACGGGTATAAGAATGTCATGCCCTTTACTACACATTGGCAACAACCACCAAAGTGTCCCCTGACAGCATCCATCACTACCTGCCCACTTAGCTCATCTGTACAGTCACCATTGACTCAGTTTACTGATTTTGTGTCTGTGCCAAGGTGAGAGCCCATCTCCTCCACTGTCATCGCAGCAAAGTGGCAAATAGATGTAGCTTGAACTAGTGGGACTGGTCTGTTTACATTTATTTTTTGCCCCCTTCTTCCATTTTTTTCCTTTGACAGAATAATTTCAGCAGGAGACAGAGCTTTTTGTCATATTCTTGCTCTGTGTGTGTGTGTGTGTGTGTGCGCGTGCCTGTATGCACGTGCCTGTGTAGTAAAGTCTGTGTCCTAAAAACATCTATCACATGCCACAGCTGGGGGCATTTGTGATACGTGAGAAATTTATTGCAAAGGCACATTTGAAATGTTTTTACCTGATTGTGATTCTCTGTGAATTTGGAGCTGCACTGAGGAAGTGACAAGGATAAAAAAGATTGCTACAGTGACCAACATGTTCCCTACAAATAAATATTTCCACTTTGTCCGAAGTTCTTAGAGGTCGTACAGATACTGTGAACATAGATGAGGTGGACAATTAAGTTTGCAAACTCATCCTAGAAACAGAACTACATACCTCATTGCTAAATATCACCATAGTCACCAGATGGCCAAGGGGAGTACTTAGAAGGTGACAGAAGTGATACTCAGCAGAGAGGTAGTAGCACTTTTTCTAGGTTGAGATCAGGAACTTAACTGCCTGATCTTGTACATAGTCACTTATACCCTGATCTTTATTTAAATTATACCAAATAGAATGGTTAGCCCAAGGACAGGCTTGAGAAAAGAGTCGTACTCTGTGGCAATCTCTGCTGCAGCCAGATGGAGCCAGCTTGTGTCTGTTCCCGTCCTGCACCCAGCATCACACGTATCTCCTCTTTACTCATCTGTCTCCTCACTCTGCTTCTGTATACATCTTTGCCTGGAGAGGTCACTGCCCACTGGAAGCGGCAAGGGCCATGGCCTTGTGAGCTTTCAGATGTCACTCCCTGGCCTCTGGACACGGGGAAAGTTCCGTCCTCCTCCCACCCAGGCAGCCTGGGGACTCCTGTCTTGCAGAATTCCAGCCACTCTTATTACTGCTACCCACCTCGGGTAACTAGTCACCCACTCTAGAGAATCCTTTAGAAGTAGAGGGGTTTGCATCTCCTGCATAGGATCACAAAGTTACTGGTTTGATAATGGTAAATTCCAAGAATTATTTTTTAAAGATGACTCAATAATTATAATTCAAAATGCATTTGTTTATGTCTTGAATTTAATCTACAATTAAATAACCATTATATCATTGGAAATATCCAAGTAAACTAAACCCCCGTGAAAAACATTTTTCACCTATTATTCACCTAAGCCGGTTATTAATTGGGTCATTCTTCCAACTTCCACATCATATCTGACAAGTTACTATTGGCACTTTTCTGCTGATTTGAAGAAATAATTATAAAAAAGGATTTCTATAAATGCAAGGGTACTGGGGTAATATACATTTGCATTTCATTGACAAAACAGTATTTTCCACAACTGTGCGGTTCCAGATCAATTTCCTGCCCAGAAACAGCACTGCACTCAGCTGTTAGATGCAGGAGACTGTTTCACACTCGGAACCACACACAGGAGGCCACTGAGGCCCTAAGGAGAAAGACCAGGCGGCCTTCTGCTGAACCCAGCCTGCAGCCCCTCTGTCAAGGAACCCACACGGACCACACAAAGCTAGCTTTGGGCTGTCAAGACAATGTGACAACCTTCAATCTTCTGGCCTGGCATCCCTGAGGATATGAGGGTGAGGGAGACACTCCTGGCAGACAGACTACGAGTGGGTTCCTCTGTGCCAGAAATGGCCCTTCCCTCCTGTTGCCAGGGATAGGAAGGAGCCGCAACACAGAGGCCTGAGAATTCCCTAGGAGGGGCTTTCTCCACCATAGGGTCAGAGGTAGAAGCTGAGCTGAGAAATTAACATGAAGAGTTTCTTGTGAAAAAGTCTTCTGAAAGCTGGAGACACAGACAGCTCGGTAAGGGCACAGCCTGTACTGAGGGGATAGGTACCTCCCTGAACCAAATTCTCAGAAAGCTTTCTAAAATTTTAGGCCACAGGCAAAGCATCCTGGCTCACACCTATAATCCCAGCACTCTGGGAGGCCCAGGCAGGAGGATTGCCCTGAGATCACAGATTCGAGACCAGCCTGTGGAAGAGCAAGACCTTGTCTCTAAAAATAGCCAGGTATTGTGGTGAGCACCTATAGTCTCAGCTACTTGGGAGGCTGAGACAAGAGAATAGCTTGAGCCCAAGAGTTTGAGGATGCTGTGAGCTGTGACGCTACGGCACTCTACCAAGGGCAACCAAGTGAGACTCTGCCTCACAGGAAAAAACAGAAAAGATTTTAGGGCACATGTTTACACAGTGAAAAGTAGTTAATCCTCTCATGACTCAACCTTGCAGGTAGTCCTTTGATTATGAAAAAGGTGATCAGGGAGGAGGCACAAAATCCTAGAACAATTCTCAAAGACAGAACTAAGCAGGTAACAAAGCTGCCCTGGGGGATGGAAGAGGAACAATTATGGTTACAGCCTTCAGGGTAGATGGTCTGGGCCAGAGGGTCATTTCTAATCTCCTTCTAACTCTGCTAATATCCTATGTCTGCTAAACTACTGAATTTTACTGGGATGTCCCCAAACTTGTTTTCTGTCTATTCTGGCGAACATGCCTACCCAGCCAGCCACCAAGGCGGCTAAGCAGTGGGGGGTGGCTGGGGGCTGAGGCCTGGGGCCCTCGTCCCACATGTCCTCTGGAACCTCTGCCTACACTGTATTTCTGCCCACAACCTACTGTGTCAGCACAGGCTGGGGATAACTCAAACCTCTCTGTCTTATAAGAACCAAAAATCTTTGCTTCCAAAATTCTCTCTTGCCAAAGTATACATCTTTGAAGGAATTCAGTAAAGTGACAAAGCAATAAACTGTGAAGCAAACAGCTTCAGTCTTAGTCTCAGACCTGTCGCTATGGGCCATGGACCAAAGCAAGCCCTGTCCCTTCACATTTCTAGGCCTTGGGCTCATTAACCTTAAAACTTGGCTAAGGCTTGCAGTCTCTCCAGTACCACTCCACCCCAGCTCCCCTTTCTGCAATAATTAAGTAACCACTGCTCTCTCTTCTTTTTTGACTATTCCTCTTCCTTCTTGATTTAATAAAAACACATTAAAAAATTTTAAGAAGGCAAATAGGCTCATCTCACTGAGCCAACCAGAATCCCCCAAACTGGTGTTGCCTGGTAGAATTTTCTGGGACCAGAGGGATGGGGCTACTGAGCCCTTGCAGTGTGGTTACTGTGGCTAACTGACTACTTAATCTTATTTAATTTCAATTCTTTAAAATCTAAAGAGTCATATGTGGCTAGTGGCTAACATATGGGACACATATGGAATGACACCACTCCATACCAATTTTGCTAATTAATGCAGATACCAAGTTATAGTACTTTATTTGTCTTTCCATCAAACAAATCAAACATTCAACAAGCAAAAATTTATTGACTCTATACAGGAGACTTCTCAAGAAGTTACAGTCTAGTGAAGTAATAAACATACACACACACACACCATCCTCTCTCTCTTGATAGCACTTCTGAAATTCCCCTCTCCGAGCTTGCCGCTCTCTCCCTGACGCTCCTTCCATCTGGACCCCACTGCAGGTGAAGAATTCCCACCTGCCATGAACTCCAGGCATCTGCATGTTTGCAGTGGAGTGGGCAGTCTTGAGAAGCACATGTCTGTAAATCTTTGAGAAACTTGAAGAAAAACAATTGTCTCTATTTTGTAACAGTACTAGTTTCTGTCTCCTAAATGAGGGATTTATTTCAAAACTCTCATACATAAAACTGTTATTACAAAAGTAGGATGGTGCTGACTACCTTGCTGGCTTGGTCTTCTGTTCTGACTAACCCTAATGAAGCTTCATCTCATCCAATAAAGGCAAAATTGACATCGTTGTGAAACTTTTATTGGGCTCAGCTTCTGAACGTATCAATTGATATTTTTCTAATTTGTGATATTATTTAGCACATATTTTACCTGGATTCTATACCATGGACCATTTTCCAGGGTTATGGATTTTTTTCTCCTAACCAAGTTCAATACAATACACAGCAGTTTGAAAACAAGGCTCTCTAAGCTTTGAAGTGTAGCAGGGAAATCTGCCATTTGTTTCTGCTAAGTGATGAGCTAGAATCAGTCATAGAACCTAACGTTTGTACCAACAGACCACCTCCTACAATAGGTCCTTCAAAATCATAGTTTTCCAAATGAAAGAAACATACATGCACGGCCAACATACCACTGCAAATTAAAACTGCCGTGACCTAACATTCCTGTTGTCTCCGAAACCAGTCGGGAGGACCAGTTCAGGTTGAGAGAGTCGAACTCCAACGTGCTCTGCAACCTTCATTATAAGAGATTTGAAAGTCTTTTTCCTCTCACTGGTGAGTAATAGCTTAGTCTAAATGACAGCAGCTCTGTGGCATCAGGGTGCACATTCCAGCTAATTTTCAGCTCTTATTATCTTGATTCCATGAGGTGGAATTTAATAGATGGCTGGAACATTTATAACATGACATTTACCAAAGAATGTGTCAGCGGCGTCCAGGGCCTCCACGAAGATGGGGCCTCCAAAACATAAATCAAAGAAAACGTAAGAACATCTTAGAAGAAAAGAATGGCAGTGCTCCTGCACATTTAAAATATTTTAAATGCCTTAGGGGATCTTCGGAGCAAGTAGTGTTAAAAATAATGATGTGCCAACTAAAGATATTCAGCTCCCTGCTAAGAGAGGAGGGGACACAGTAGAATGAGAAAATCTTCAGATTTTTTCCAAAACACGTGGAGTTCACGTCACCTCCTGCTGCTCCTGAGGTAATTCCCTCACACTCTGTGAACCTCAAATGGTTTTCTCAGGTGTTAAGCAGCTATAGGGATGCCCACCTCGCCCAGTTCACATACTGATCATATCAATAACACGATTGCGTGAAAATGCCCTTCACATTGCTAAGGGCCCTGCAGGGTTAGCTTATGTCACGGAATGGTAAGTAAGAGGCTTCAATGGAGCACTGAGTACGACTTACAAACTGAAAGAAGCGTTGATCCCATACGTAAATTTACATATTTAAAAATATAAATTTTTAATATACTTGATTATTTTTGAGGAGTTTTAGGCTCATAGTAAAATTGAATAGGAAGCCCAAAGAGTTTCCACACACCTGCCCCAAACATGCACAATTTTTGAAACTCTTCACCAACATTTTGTGTTAATGGTTTGTTTGTTGAAGATTAAATAGAGATAATTTATAAAGATGATTTATTTGTAGAACACCCCACTTCAACGGTACATCTCTCTTTTCCTTAGATCAAGAAAAGAGGGTGTCAGTGAAATGACTTGGAAAACTCGAGGTGGTTCTTCTGAAGTTAAAGCGAGATGGTGTGTGCGGGTCTGTTCTGAGTCCTGCTTCCTACACTCTTTCTTGGTATAGTTACCATGGATCCCACCTGTGATCCTAGAGTTTGTTTAAAAAAAAAAAAAGATGAGAGTTCCCCACAGAAAATGAGAAAAGTTGCACTAAAATTATTATATATTCTGCCGAAGAGGACTTCTGGGAAGGCTGAGAAGCCTCTGACAGAGATCTGGCTGGAGAACCAGGGGAAAACAGGGACCTGAGAGAAACGATCGCCAAGGAGACACATGAGCTTATCCTTGGGGGTGAAGGTGAAGTTTCCACGGTGGCCTCCAAGCAAACTAAGCAGGGGTCAATGTGATAAAGTCTGTTTTTCTCACCAGCCTGCTCCCGAGAGCTTAAATACATCCCATGACAACATCAACCAGAAGAATGCCGCCCACCTCTCCAACGATGGCCCTTTACCCCAGCACCCCTCATTCCTGTTGTGTGGTTTCTTTCCCACAGTCCATCTCCAGAAGTATGCGCCCCACACTGCGTTCCCTGGGAAGTGCCAGCCCCACACATGCCTAGCTTGAGTACAAGGTTTTTACTTGTTTGTTTGGTTGGTTGTTTTCATGAGACTGGACACATATTTATTGAACTAAGACTGTATTTGAAATTTAAAGTTATGGATTGATTCTGGTAGAACCTGCCCTCCTATCTGGAGGATACAGAAGTTGACCTTAGAGGAGACACAAGATTCCTCATTATGTGCTTAAAGGTGCAGAAGTCAGATGGACCAACGCCCAGCAGATACAATTAAAGCAGGTCTCTGATACAGGGGAGAGCTTATACTGGTTACTTTCAAGCCACTCCCATTCTTGACGTGGGTAGCTGAGGTGTACGTGACACTGATTCCATCATTCATTTCCTCCACAGAACATCTTAAATGTGGGAATGTATGAGGCACTGTACTAAGGACAGAAGTCTGCTCCCTGCCCCAAGGAACTGGATCTAGTAATGGAACAGAGAAAAGAGGGATCCAAGTAACAGAGCCTCTTAGATTTTGGGTCATACTCCATTTGTTTTGTGAACTTGTATATTTTATGTTTCCTATATCTGTTTATGCAAAGTTCATCTATTTCTGGTGACATTATACAACATACAGGTTACATGACATTTGTTTGTACCGAGCTTTACCTAAATTACTTCAAATAAAGAACTCCTATTCAGAGACAAAGACAACAGCATGGCTCTCCTTGGTTTTAAAATAGGGAGTATGGGGAGAGGAGAGTTTATTTGTCCAGAGCTGATGCTTCTAGCTCTAAAGTATCCGACATTTTAATTGTAGGTCGCTTCCTAAGCAGTAGGCCAGTTTATACTTTTTAGAAATCTTTATAACACATCAAAAAGTGCCCATGATTCTGACATTAGACAGAAGTATAACTATTTGAAACGAGCTGGGAGAGCGCTTGTTCAATTGCACTAACCAGTGACTCTGAGATGTGAGCAGCCTGTGCAGAGCTCACACCAGAGGCCGTGGCTTCCTCAGTCTTATCCCGGACAACAAACGAGGCTGGTGAACTAGTCACTTACAAAGTCACAATCTGTAAGCGTTTCCCCTTTAATTTTCATGATTTCCCTTGCCCAAGAACGTCAGTACGCTTCCATTTTCTCTTCACTGAAGGAAATCTCCATTTTTTACTTCTTATCCAATTCCTGGATCTTAATCCCCACTTCAGGAAATGTGGTCCAGTAAATTTTACTCTTTTCAGGAAAAGGTTGCTAAGTGAGTCTCAACTCTCCCTGAGTCTTAGTAAGAAAACTAATGTAACTCAAGATAAGTGTTTTCACTAAGAATCTAAGCTTCAGTTCCCCAGATTTAAGTCTCTGTTTGGTCTCTTTCCCATTGTGTGATGCAAGTGAAGTCAATTAACCTCTCGTTTCTCATCCTGCTTTAATGACGCATCTACACAGGTAGCTTGATATTCCCAGATGGAAGACGAGATGCCATGTAAGTGAACGTGCGTCCGTAAAATAAAGAAAAAACACATCACAACGCTGGTCTGCACCCTCTTGCCCAATTCCAAGAGTGTGATTTCCCTGTGCCACACATTTTATTAGCTCTGGGTAATACATTTATACTTACTTTACAAAGCATTGACAAAGGATCTACTTTGGAGGGAAACAAGACTACTGAATTCTATTTATGCTTCCCCAGTGAGGTTTTTGAGCCATTTACTTCTTAAGCAAAGAACAAATAAATTAACTCACTGCCCTGAAGATCTGTTTTTTATTTCCATGATTCTTGATAAAGCTTCTAAGTGGTCAAGTGAATAATATGAGTATTTCAATTTCATCCTGCAGAGAATCTGGGAGTTACATCTACGTATAGAAACAACTACTGAATACAAGTGGCATTTCACACACAAAAACAATTTCAAGGTTGGACAAATCCCTAGTGACGGCATCGTGATACAAATAGAGTGTACAACAGCGTGATTTCCACTCCATAATGAACTTGATGAGCTCATGGAAATGATCTAAAGCAGTGTGCAGTTACAAACACAGCAGCCACTGGCCACTGCCCACCTGCTGTCCATCCCATCCTCGCTGCTTATTAACAGAATTCTAATTTTGATTGACAATGAAAAGCAGCTCCGACTAGGGGATAAAATAGGATGGTCTGAGCCAGTCATAGCTATTCTATTCCCCTTGGGCGACTACTTGCTTTTCAACTCCTTGGTAACTGTCAAAGTCCATGGGACCCAGTTATAAACAACAAAATGCAAGGAAAAGCCAACTAGGAAGCTTCTAGAATTATTTTTTAAAAAATAAAAGACACCAGTGCTCTTCCCACCATCACCCTGCCCTGCACACAGAATTGATGCCTTGAGGCCCCAAGCTAGACCAGGAAGGATGGTAGATAGTAAATCAGGAAGAGACCGGCAGTGGCTGAGACAACAACGCCCTTCTGGGTTTTCCTCTGCTACCTCCAAACCCAAACACAAAGTAACTCAGATTTTAGGCGTGGTACAGGCAACTGCAATGTAAAATGGAACAACAAAACTTTAGAAAACTTTATCTTTTCCTTTATACTTTATAAATATTTTAGTTTGTAATATTGTCAAACATTCTATGTAGCTTCAACAAATATTTCTCTTATAAATGTTTTAAACGCATCATCCTGCGCAACCACAAGGAATAAAATTCTAGATAGCTCAGCCAATTTCCAGTGAAGTAAGGTAATGACCATGTGTCACTACTAACTGACAGAATATATAAAACATTTAATATCTTTTATATGAAGAGTACATAACATTGACTCTGTGTAACTCACAGCCATAATGAGACATATATGCAAAATTTTAAAAGCACTATTTAAATATAATAACAACCAAATAAGATATTTAGGTAAAGTTCTGAGCTTAGATCCTGGTTTATAGTAAACATTCAATCAATTATTTAATAAATAAATATTAAATAAATTTTTACTAGTACTCATTCCTCATAGTATACGTACAATAAAGCCACATATTTTGGAAGTAATGCAATAAATAATTTATCCTTTAAAATACATACACATACTTTTTCAAAGTAACATGGTTCAAACTTTCTGCCCACAATTCTGAGAATTTCACATTAGCAGCATGGGTCAGGAGCACAGCTGGGTATCAAAGACAAAACAGTGAGATTCTATTTATGGCAAAGTGCAAGGTGACTGCCTGGTGGGCACGTCTCCTCAGAGGCCTCAGGGTCCTGGACTTGGTCCCATCTAGAGGCAGGCACGCAAGAGCCTGCATCTGAAACATTGATTTTTCTTTCTCTCTCTTTTTTTCTTAAAGAGTTGCAAGTAAAATCATTACTTTGAAAAAGCCGTAACTGTTACAGAGGGTCCCCCATATAAAGAAGCAAGGGAAGGCCAGTGTGGCCTGTGTGAAAATAGTGAGCCAAACTGAAAAGTCAGTGAATTGTCAACACTGACCAATACTTCATTAGACTTTAATTAATTTTAATTACTCCAGTGAATAACAGATGACAAAAGAAATTTTAGTATAAAAGATTAGGCGTAGAACAAAGGTTCCCAAAGTCAGAGTTTCTATGACAAAGACAAGTAACACCATGAACTGGCTACAACTGCCTGTATTGAATACCATTTTGCTTATTTCATTAAAAATTTATACTTATATATAACATTCTATTTATTTCCTAAACAATTTTACATTTATTTTAAT
Organism: Galago senegalensis; assembly: GCA_963575145.1. Lineage (NCBI taxonomy): Eukaryota > Metazoa > Chordata > Mammalia > Primates > Galagidae > Galago > Galago senegalensis. Next base: position 623 of record CAUYTI010132879.1, on the reverse strand, counting down.
AGGTGACTTTATAATTTTCATTTTTTGTTCATAAAATATTAAATGTTTATTTTAATGTAATATAGCACAACCAAACATAACTAGTGGTTTGTCTTCCTAATGACAAGTCCCCCCTTTGATTTACTGATGTCCATAGGTTCTCCAGAAGCAAACAATCCCATCTAGCAGAGGTACGATTGTGGTTCAAACAGCTGTGGATGGGGAATGGGGATGTTGGCATCTCCCAGGTTTCCCCCGCAACTGTTCCACACGGGACCACTACAGCGCCCGTCAGCTCCAGCCATCCCATCTGCAAGCCTTGCCTTCCCTCCCAGCTCCAGCTCCAGCCTGGCTATGTGGCATTGCTGAAAGATCATTGTGGGGGCCTCCCTGCTCTCAGCACTGATGATCACTACACAAGTATCCCAGCAAAGAGGGAAGGCGCTGATCAACACTGATCAGATAAAGTGTCGGATGCTGAATTCATTTTCCATTTCAGATAATTTTTTTTTATTGAATGGTAACTATGTACATTAATGCACTTCTGGGGTACAGTGTGGGGTTTTCACACACAATCCAAAACACTTCCATCAAACTGGTTAACATAGCCTTCATATCATTTTCTTAGTTATTATTTTAAAACG
>CAUYTI010132877.1:0-22070 GCA_963575145.1 Galago senegalensis | reverse complement strand
TAGCTGGGACCACAGGCGCCCGCCACAACGCCCGGCCATTTTTTGGTTGCAGCCATCATTGTTGTTTGGCGGGTCCGGGCTGGGGATTCGAACCCGCCACCTTAGGTGTATGTGGCTGGCGCCTTAGCTGCTTGAGCCACAGGCACCGAGCCAACTATAATTGTTCTTATAAACTTATCCTTCTAGGCCAGTGCTGTCTAATTTGTTGGGTTTGTGATTACCCAATTTGTGATTATGGGACTGTTCTTTAGCTCTACTGTCCTGGATAGTAGCTACTAGCCACTGGGATTCTGCAGGTGTGTTGGAGAGTAGGGCTGATCATGAAAGGTCTTGATGGTGAGGAAGGCAGAGTAGTGAATTAAAGTGTTTTAAAGATAATTTGGCTTTAAAACATAAACTTAGAGTTAACCATATAACCTAGCTATTTTGCTTCTAGTTGTGTATCTATGAGAATTAAAAACACATTCATGACAAAAACTTGTACATGGATATTCATAGTAACATTATTAATAATATCCAAGAAGTGGAAACAACCCAAATGTCTTTTTTTTGAAACAGTCTCACTATGTCTCCTCAGTAGAGTACCATGATGTCACAGATCAAAGCAACCTCAAACTCCTTGGACTTAAGCGATTCTCTTACCCTAGACTCCCAAGTAGCTGGGACTACAGGCACTTGCCACAGTGCCCAGCTGTTTTCTTTGTTATAGTTGTCATTGTTGTTTGGCAGGCCCAGGCTGGGTCTGAACCCGCCAGCTCTGGTGTATGTGCCTGGTGCCCTAGCTGCTGAGCTACAGGCGCTGAGCCAATAACCCAAATGTCTTATCAATTGATGAATAAATAAAAATGTGATGTATTTATATGTTTATATATTTAGCTATAAAATGGAATAAAGTATTGATACATAGATGAATCTTGAAAACATTGCCCTAAGTAAAAAGGTCATATATGTATATGATTCCACTGATACAAAGTGCCCAAAATAGACAAATCTATAGAGACAGAAAGAAAGTAGATTAATAGGCTCGGCGCCTATAGCTCAACCGGCTAAGGCGCCAGCCACGTACACCTAAGGTGGCGGGTTCTAATCCCCAGCCCAGACCCGCCAAACAACAATGACAGCTGCAACCAAAAAATAGCCAGGCGTTGTGGCGGGCGCCTGTGGTCCCAGCTACTTGGGAGGCGGAGGCAAGAGACTCGCTTGAGCCTAGGAGTTGGACGTTGCTGTGAGCTGTAATGCCACGGCACTCTACGCAGGGGGACAGCTTGAAGCTCTGTCTAAAAAAAAAGAGAAGCTGTACGGACAGCTTCACCTACCCTGAATGTGATGAAAATTTCTCTTTTTCCTACAGGCATCCTCACAGTCTGGCCATCCTCGACTCCTAGGACAAGAAAAGTTCAGAAGAGAACAATGATTACAGTACCTCTCACAGCATTTTCTATCTGAAATCCATTTATAACGCGTGGGTTCCCTTGCTTATTCCTCTTTATTTCTTTCCTCTCTCCTTTCTTTCTTTCTTTTTTTTTTTTTTTTTTTGAGACAGAGTCTTACTTTGTCACCCTTGGTAGAGTGCTACGCAGTCACAGCTTACAGCAACCTCAACCTCTTGGGCTTAAGCAATTCTCTTGCCTCAGCCTCCTAAGTAGCTGGGATTACAGGTACCTGCCACAACCCACAAAGCCTGGCTATTTTGTTGTTGTTGTTGTTGTCATTGATGTTTGGCAGGCCCAGGTCGGGTTTAAACCCACCAGCCCCAGTGCATGTGGCCGGCACCCTAACTGCTGAGCTATAGGCACCACGCCTCTTTATTTATTTTTTATCAATTCTTTTTTTCTTTTGAGACAGAGTCTCACTGTGTCACCCTGGGTAGAGTGCCATGGCATCACAACTCACAGCAACCTCAAACTCTTGGGTTTGAGCAATCCTCTTACTTCAGCCTTCCAAGTAGCTGGCACTATAGGTACCCGCCACAACGCCAGGCTATTTTTAAAGACAGGGCCTTGCTCTGGCTCAGGCTGGTCTCAAACCCATGAGTGCAGGCGATCCACTTGCCTCAGCCTCCTAAGTGCTGGGATTACAGCATGAACAACCACGTCCAGCCCCCTCTTTCTTATTAATGAAGAACAAGAGTGCCTTGGAGACATTTATTCAAGTTCACTCAACACCGGCCGCATGACTAGTCTCAGGGAATTTACAGTCTAGTAGGAGAAATGGTATTAATCAAATGATAACACTTATAAATGTGTAATTACAAACAAAAGTGTTTTTAGAAGGAAAAGATCATAAATCCAGAGAAAGTACACCTAAACAGCAGGCTCATGCCTATAACCCCAGCACTTCGGGAGACCAAGGGAGGAAGACTGCCTAAGGCCAGCAGTTCTAGACAGCCTGGGCAACACAGCAAGATCCCATCTCTGCAACGAATAGAAAAATTAGCGAGGGCTTGGCACCTATAGCTCAACTGGCTAAGGCGCCAGCCACGTACACCTAAGGTGGCGGGTTTGAGTCCCCAGCCCGGACTCGCCAAACAACAATGACGGCTGCAACCAAAAAATAGCCAGACGTTGTGGTGGGCGCCTGTGGTCCCAGCTACTTGGGAGGCGGAGGCAAGAGACTTGCTTGAGCCCAGGAGTTGGAGGTTGCTGTGAGTTGTAATGCCACGGCACTCTACTTAGGGGGATGGCTTGAGGCTCTGTCTCAAAAAAAAAAAAAAAAAAAAAAAGAAAAATTAGCCAGGCATGATGGCAGATGACTATAGTTCCAGCTACTTTGGGAGGCTGAGGCAGGAGAACTGCTTGAGCCCAGTAATTTGAAGTTGCAGTGAGCTATAATTGTGCCACTGCATTCTAGCCTAGGCAACAGAGCAAGACCTTATCTCCAAAAACAAAACAAAAATAACAGGGAGGGACGGCACCTGTGACTCAGTGAGTAGGGCACTGGCCCCATATACTGAGGGTAGTGGGTTCAAACCCAGCCCTAGCCAAACTGCAACAAAAAAAAAGCTGGGCATTATAGCCGGCGCCTATAGTCCCAGCTACTTGGGAGACTGAGGCAAGAGAATCACCCAAGCACAAGGAGTTGGAGGTTGCTGTGAGCTGTGACTTCATAGCACTCTACCGAGGGTTAATAAGTGAAACTCTGTCTCAAAAAAAAAAAAAAAAAAAAAACCAGGGAGGAGGGAGCCTTCCCTGGCATCTCTAAGAAGAACAGTGTTACTTAACCTTAACTACTGGAAGGAGCTGGAGTATAAAATTTCAGACACAGGAACAGCAAATGCGGAGTTCAGGGAAAGAGGGAGATCCAGCAGAAGAGGTATAGATGGGGTGGCAAATGGGGACGTTGCTGGACCACTGACTGAAGATGGAGGGGAGAGAGGAGAGGAAACTGGGGGTCCGGAGCTGCTCCCTCACCAGACAGCAGGGTGTGCACATCAGGTTTCTTATAATTTGACATGCGAAATGCAGATTTTAAGGATAACTGGCACAAAGAGAAAGATGGCAAGGATATTCTAGGTATAGATGGGGTGGCAAATGGGGACACTGCTGGATCATCGACTGAAGAGGGTCGTCCTCCAGCCTGGGGCTCCAAGGCCTCAACCACAGCTTCTACCAACAGCCAAGTCACATGGGGCATAAAACCTCAGCCCTATCCAAGCAAGCCCATGGACAAAGAGAACCCTTGAGCTCACCTGCAGGCACAGGGATCACTACTCGCTTCTTCTGCTTGGCTTGTCCTGCTCCCCTGCAGACCACACAGGGAGATATAACGATGGAGCCACGGCCACCACATCTCCGACACGTGGAACGCATCACAAAAGGGCCAGTATTGATGGTTTCCTGATGAAATGGAGAAATTGGTACCTATGAGTATGCAGGTCAATTGATGCCATGGTTCAGGGACCAGAATGTGCACAAGAAAAACATTTCAGGCCAGGCATAGTGGCTCACACTGGTAATCCTAGTATTCTGGGAGGCCGAGGTGGGTGGAATGTCTGGGCTCACAGGTTCGTGACCAGCCAGAGCAAGACCCCATCTCTAAAAATAGCCAGGTATTGTGGTGGACACCTGTAGTCCCAGCTACTTAGGAGGCTGAGGCAAGAGAATCACTTGAGCCCCAAAGTTTCAGGTTGCTGTGAGCTGTGACGCCACTGTACTCGACCAAGGGAGACAAAGCAAGACTGTCTCAAAAAAAGAAAAACACGGCTGGGCGCCTGTGGCTCAGGTGGCTAAGGCACCAGCCACATACACCTAAGGTGGCGGGTTCGAATCCAGCCTGGGCCCACCAAACAACAATGATGACTGCAACCAAAAAATAGCCGGGCATTGTGGTGGGTGCCTGTGGTCCCAGATACTTGGGAGGCAGAGGCAGGAGACTCGCTTGAGCCCAGAGTTGGAGGTTGCTGTGAGCTGTGATGCCACGGCACTCTACCCAGGGGGACAGCGCTTGAGGCTCTGTCTCAAAAAAAAAAAAGAAAAGAAAAATGTTTCATTAAAGAATTTTTTTTTCTGAGACTTCCAGCTGTCCGGGTAGTGCCATGGCATCATAGTTCACAGCAACTTCCAACTCTTCAGCTCAAGCAATTCTCCTGCCTCCGCCTCCCAAGTAGCTGGGACCACAGGCACCTGCCACAACACCCAGCTACTTTTTGGTTGCAGCCATCATTGTTGTTTGGTGAGCTAGGCTGGATTCGAGCCCACCAGCTCAGGTGTATGTGGCTGGTGCCTTAGCTGCTTGAGCCACAGGCGCTGAGCCTCAAGGCTTATTTTTTACATGCATATGCACTAGAACATATGGCCTAGGAAAACAAGTGCAGGGAATCAAACTGTTAATCTGATTTTCTAGAACACATCAACTTCTGAACTGCAGATCACCAAGTTGGTTATACGAGACTGAAAAAGGAGACTCTGCCCCTCTATAGAAGTTCCTGAAAACCCTGGGAGCTGAGCAACACATTTTAAAGGAATTATTTTCTTTAGAATTCTAAAAGCAATGGTTGGAAAATTAAAGAAGAAAGAGACAACTAGATGTACCCCCAACTCCCAGCTGCCATGCTCCAGTCGCTGAGCCTGGAACTCTAAGGGAGAAAGAACACAGGCCTCTGACTCCTCAGGGCCATGTGGGAAGAGAGAGCTGAGCTGAGTTCCATAACCTGCTCCCCTGCCCCCATCCCAGCACCCTGTGGCAATGACACACACAGCTCTCACAGAGACTGGTGCCCTGGCCTGTCTCTTCCTAACTCTCCCTTCAGAGTAAGTGGGGTTAAGGGCACCAAGCACAGCTGTGGTTCAAAGAATCTGGTACTCTGCCAAAACTAGACATGAACAAGACGACAGGGTAGAGACTAACTGCGCATTATACACACAGGGGCTGCACTCAGGCTGACAGCACAGAGCTCACCCACATCTTCCTTCCCACACTACCCTAGGAACATCTTCTCCCTCATCCCCATCTAATCCCTCCCTTTTTCTCTGCATCAAATACAATAAAGGAAGAGCAAGAAAAATTCCACGTATGATTTTCAACTAGGTTGAAATGTTACATACACATATATGGGTGAAATCACATACAAAGTCAAAAGACAGGCTCGGCGCCTATAGCTCAACCAGCTAAGGCACCAGCCATGTACACCTAAGGTGGCGGGTTCGAATCCCCAGCCCGGACCCGCCAAACAATGACGGCTGCAACCAAAAAATGGCCGGGCGTTGTGGCGGGCGCCTGTGGTCCCAGCTACTTGGGAGGCAGAGGCAAGAGACTTGCTTGAGCCCAGGAGTTGGAGGTTGCTGTGAGCTGTAATGCCACCGCACTCTACCCAGGGAGACAGCTTGAGGCTCTGTCTCAAAAAAAAAAAAAAAAAAAAAAACAATGTCAAAAGACAAATAACAAACTAGAGAAAATATAACTCAAAGCACTGACAAAGGATTAATTTACTGAATTTATAAAGAGCTTCTACAAATGAATAAGAAAAAGACCAATTGCCCAGTAGAAAGAAAGACAAAAGACTGAAGTTAAAGCAGAAAAAAAATGGCTCTCAAATCTTGGCACAAATGTTCAACATCATTAGCCATTAGTGAAATCCAATTCAAAACTATAGCATCACTTCACACCCATTTAATAGTAGGATGGTTACTATTTAAAAAAAAAAAAATACAGAAAGCAGGGTGGCACCTGTAGCTAAAAGGAGTAGGGCACTGGCCCCATACGCCGGAGGTGGCAGATTCAAACACAGCCCCGGCCAAAAACTGCAAAAAAAAAAAAAAACAGAAAGTGAGTGTTGGTGAGAGTTTGCGTAGAGGACCAGCTATGCTGTGCTTGGACTCCTAACCCTGGGCTCACAGAAAATGTAAGGTCACAATTGTGTGTTGTGTCAAGCCACTGAGTCTGTAGTAATGTGTTATGTAGCAACACACAACTATGGATTTTGCTGAGGCATTTGTATCAAATTACACAGACCACAAGGAGCCACTGGAAATGCTTGAGAAGGGAAGTGTAATAACTACCTCGAATGTAGGGGAGAAAAAAGAACTGTGAGGATATAAAGAAACTATAAGCCTTGTGCACTGTCAGTAGGATATAAAATGGTACAGTCACAGTGGAAAATAGAATAGAATTAAAAATAGAATTACTGCATGATCCATCAGTTTAACTCCAGGTATATCAAAAGGAATTGAAAGCAGGGTCTCAAAGACATACATATACACCCATGTTTTTAGCAGTAATACTTACAATATTACTGATATGCAAAATAAGGCATATACATATAAGGAAGCATTATTCAGACTTAAAAGAAATTCTGACACACAATGTATATACTTTGAGGACACTGTGCTAAGTGAAATAAGCTAGTCACAAAAGATAATTCCACTGTTGATTCCACTAATGTGAAGTACTTAGAGTAGGCAAAATCATAGAGCTAGAAAGTAGAAAGATGTTTGCCAGGGGATTTGGGAAGTTATTTCCTTAATGGGTATAGAGTTTCAGTTTCAGGAAATGAAAGAATTCTGCATACGGATGGTAGTGGTGGCAATGGTTGCACAACATTATAAATGTTACTTAATACCTCTGTACAGTACACTTGAAAATGGCAAAGTTGATAAATGTTATGTCATGTATATTTTACCACAATTTTTAAAAAATGATAAAGAAAAAAAAACCCTAATTAACTTGGGCGACATAGGGAGATCCTATCTCTACCAAAAATTAAACAATTAGCCAGGCATGCTGGGGCACAGGGACACTGAGACAGGAGGATCACTTGAGTCCGGGAATTCAGAAATTCAACAGTGCAGTGGGCTATGATATTGCCACTACACTCCAGTCTAAACAGAGCAAAATCTCATCTCTTTGAAAACAACACAAAAAAAAACCCTAACTACATTTCAAATAAATAATCACCAATTACAATGAAGACAAAAAGAAAATAATTTAATCAAGTAACTTGAGCACAGTATTTTTGACTACTCACAATCCAAAGATAAAAAGAACTCTAGGCCAGGTGCAATGGCTTATGCCTATAATCCTAGCACTATGGGAGGCTGAGGTGGATAGCTTTAGCTCACAGGTTTAAGACTAGCCTGAGCAAAAAGCGAGACCCCGTCTCCACTAAAAATAGAAAAACGGAGGCAAGGGCAGCACCTGTGGCTCAGTGAGTAGGGCGCTGGCCCCACATACCGAGGGTTGGGGGTTCAAACCCAGCCCTGGCCAAACTGCAACAAAAAATAGCTGGGCGTTGTGATGGGTGCCTATACTCCCAGCTACTTGGGAGGCTGAGGCAAGAGAATCGCCTATGCCCAGGAGTTGGAGGTTGCTGTGAGCTGTGACGTCACAGCACTCTACTGAGGGCGACAAAATAAGACTCTGTCTCTAAAAAAAAAGAAAGAAAGAAAGAAAAACAAAAACTGAGGCAAGAGGATCACTTGAGCCCAAGAGTTGGAGGTTGCTGTGAGCTATGATGCTACGAGACTCTACCCAGGGCAACAACTTGAGACTCTGTCTTAAAAAAACAAAAAAAAGACTTGGTGCCCCATAGCTCAGTGGTTAGAGTGCCGGCCACATACACAGCAGTGGTGGGTTCAAACCCAGCCCGGGCCTGCTACCACAACCACAACAAAAAAAAGCCAGGCATCGTGGCAAGTGCCTCTAGTCTCAGCTACTTGGGAGGCTGAGGCAAGAGAATCACGTAAACCTGAGAGTTTGAGGTTGCTGTGAGCTGTGATGCCACAGTACTCTACCCAGGGTGACATAATGAGACTCTGTCTCAAAGAAAAAATGAAACAAAACAAACCTCTAAATACTCAATATCAACAATAAATTAGCTTGTTTTTCACATGGTATGAATTAACAGATTAAAACTATTTTAGTATTATAAGATTGAGCAAACAAGTAAAGAGGTTGTCAAGGCTCGGCGCCTGTGGCTCAAGTGGCTAAAGCGCCAGCCACATACACCTAAGGTGGCAGGTTCGAATCCCCAGCCTGGGCCCGCCAAATAACAATGATGGCTGCAACCAAAAAATGGCCAGCCGTTGTGTTGGGCGCCTGTAGTCCCAGCTACTTGGGAGGCTGAGGCAGGAGACTCGCTTGAGCCCAGGAGTTGGAGGTTGCTGTGAGCGTGATGCCATGGCACTCTACCCAGGGGGATAGCTTGAGGCTCCATCTCAAAAAAAAAAAAAACTTCAATACTTTGGTTTGACTTTCAAGCTCCAGTCCAAGCCTCCAGGCTGATGTTGCCCTCTAGGACTGTCATCTGACCCTTGACACTCATGAGTTTCCTACTATTATGGGAAGCCAGGAGTCCCCCTGGTCAACTCCTGATTCTGTCTTGGAGGCTGGTGGTCATGGGGGAGGGAGGAAAGGATGGCTGCTGATCTTGCCCAGGAGGTTCCTAGCTCATTTCCTCCTCTCTGCTGAGATGTTTGGGGAAAGAGTGGTGAGGAGAGTCCCCCAGGAAGTCTCTGGAAGTAGGGAGGGCCCTTGACCACTGACTATCTGTGTGACCTTGAGCAGGTCTGTCCCCATCTCTGGGTCTCAGGAGTTTGGACATGTCATGCCAAGGTAGGATCCAAGGCCTGGGGGAGGGGTCAAGGGCCTGGAAGCCCTAACTCTCTCCTCCTCCCACAATTCTGGCTAGTCAAGCTTGGGAGGCGGGGCCTCTCTTCAGGGAGGATTCACAGGGCTCCATACAGAGTACACTTGGGGCAGAAGACCAGGACTGGGCTGGGGACTCCTCCCTTACCCCTGGATTCCTCCCCAGAGCCTAGGGCTCAGCAACTCGCATGACCGGGCGCTAGTGAAGCGGAAGCTGAAGGAGCTGGCAGCAGCTGCCGAAAAGGAACGTAAGGCCCAGGAGAAGGCCGCAAGGCAGCGGGAGAAGCTCCGTCGCCGGGAGCAGGAGGCCCAGAAGAGCTAGGGGACAGAGGGCAAGGCAGGCGCTGGCACCCAGGCATGGGTAGCCATGGGCTCAGCGGGCACAGGGCCTCACTATGGGTGCCACACCTGGGCTGGTCTGGGCCCACACTCACGGGGGACATGCCCTCTCTCACCCCATCACTCTGGATCCAGGGCCCCCAGAACGAGAGATTCAGGAAGAGGCCCAGTAATAAATCCCATCTGAGGACTTGTTTAGCACAGAGTTCCTGGGGGAAGAGGTGGATGAAGGGAAAAGCCAGAGAGGCCAGGGCTGAAGCAAGTCTGGGAGCCCAGAGGACCGTGGGTCAGGCTAACCCTCTGCCTTCAGGCCAGGGTGGGGCTGGGGCAAGGGAAGTAAGCTAAGATGCCTGTCTGCCAGAGGCCCTGAGCCCAGGGCTCAGAGAAATGGGCCGAGCATCTCAGAAGCAGTAGATGGACAGAGCTGTTCCCCTCCAGCTCTCTGAGGTGGCTGTGTGGTAGGGAGCTCTACCCTGCTCCCCAGGGAGGCCAGTGAGCACTGCAGCAAGAAGCACTCAGGGTAGACACGCAGCTGAACTCCTCAATAGACCAGAAAAAGCATGACCTTTGGATCAGGATAAACATCTTTGCAAAGACTTTAGGAGAAGGAAGGGATAATGACACCTCTCCTCTCTTTACCCTCCTCTGTCCTGTGGGTCCCAGTGCGCAAGATGACAGGTTAGCACCTTTTGGGGCCCAATTAAGTACTGGTGTTTGACCCATTCTCCAAGCCAGGATCCACTTCTCCCGCTATTCCCTCTTTGGGGGCAGAGCGAACTTAGAAGCTAGTGGGGAATGTGGACACCCCTCCACTAAGGCTCAGGGGTGCTGAACTAGTGTTCCTCACCCTAGCCAGGCAGAGAAGCAACATTCAGGGGTACCCTGGCTGCCCTGCTCCGTAACTGGCAGACAAACTGCAGGCTTCAGATTCACTGGGAGGAAAGAAGGGCTGGGGCAGCTCCTGGGGGTGGGGTGGGGAGGAGTCTATCTGCAGTCTGGGGATGGCATCTATCCTTTTAAGGAAGTGTCCAGGGAGAAATTTTCTGGGTGCATTGCTGGCCAGCAGCCAGCCCAGCTTCTGGAGCACTGGTCGGAATTACCAGTGGGCCAGGGGCTTCTGATTAGAATCCCCCCTCCACCTCCTCACATCTGCCTATAGTGGTGGGCAGGACCCAGTGCATGCTGACTCCCCTCAGTCCTGCCCAGGGGCTGTGGCTTGAGGCCAGAGCACTGGCCCTGGGACTCAGCCCTTTCTTCCCCTCTGCCATCTTTGCTGGGAGAGGAGTTTCAGAGGGATAATGAGATATGGGGACACTGGTACCATCTGGGTCTGGTGGAGGGGCCAGTGGGAGGTTGGAGGCACCCATGTCCTTGAAGCTGTCAGGAGCTCAAGTGGGTGCCCACCTGCATGTGATGGGGGAGGCGGTTCTCAAGTTATTTCAATAAACACTATGATGTGCCAGTGACCTTTCTGTTTGCCCAGTTGGGGGATTGGGCTGGGCTATGGGGACGGTGCTATGCCCTGAGTGTGGTAGGATGACAAGTCTGTCCCTTGGTGTTTGGCTGTCAGGTGTTCTGAATGAGTGGCTTTGCCTGGCATTTACTCACAGTGCACACTGGGTCAGGCCCCAAGCTGGGCTGGATGTCCCGACTGTGTCATGTGTTGGTCACAGGGTACCTCAGTCTCTGTGTTCTCCTCCCCCCAGAAACACAGATCAGTCACAGACTCAATCTCCTCTTTACTGTGGATATCACTGTCACCATTATAGCCACTGGGAGGGGCACACAGTTTTAACCCCCTGTGTGCTAAGGGGAGGGTGGGGCATTCAGGGTTATAAAACTAGCTATATACATAGAGTGTTCTAGGGAGAAAGCCACGCTGAGTACCTGTGTCCAGGCACAGTGGGGGCAGGGGTCTGGAGCTCAGGCAGGATTGAGTGGGTGTGTCAACACATGAGGACATGCTGGGGAGAGGCTCTGGCAGTGGCACAAACACAGCCAAGGCTGCCTGCAGGGCCTGGAGCAGCTTGGCTGGGCAGGTGACCTCTAGGTCTTCCCAGGTTCCTCCCACATTAGGAGTGGACCCCATGTGGGAACCCCCACCCCTCAACCTTGACCTTAAAGCCCAGAGTGGAGGAAGAGGTGGTAGGACCAGGTCTCTGACAGGTGCCCAAGGTACATCCCCTTTCCCCACTCACTCCTAGAACTAAGGGCACCGGCCAGCCCCTTCTTAACACTGACTACAGACCAGGGCAGGGCACCCATAGGGACTGGAGGAATAAGGCAAGCAGGGGCATCCACCTAGATGGCCAGGGCTGTGGAGGGTGGTGAGGGGGACCCAAGACCCTTGGCAGAGAAGTGACAACCCTGGTCTCGGAGAGGAGGACCACATGGAAAAATCCATCAGGGTAGAGATATCCCCAACCCTCAGGCATCACTCACAGACACTGACAGCAGGGAGACTGCCAAGGAGCCGCCACAGAGGCAGATTGGCACTTAGGGACCACCATGGGCCAGTTGCCATGGTGATTTCCATACAGACAACCTGGTCATCAGGGAGAACCCACCTCCAGGGGTGGGGAGGGTCACCGTGGTGGCCAGACCCAGAGACTGTAGGCCACCCTCTCGGGCAGATGCATGGTGGCCCTAGCTGACACGGTATGTGGATGTGTTCTTGGGCTCCGTGCTGGGCACGCACCAGTCGCCAGCCTCCTGGATGGTCTGGTAGTGGCGCCAAGCTGATTTGTTGTAGACAGGCAGGCGCTCCACTGAGTCCGTGGACAGGGCCTGAGAGATGGTAAGGTCAGCCTCTCCTCTCCCTGTGCCCTGCCCACTCTTTAGCAGACAACCCTTTCCCTAGGTTGGGTTGTGCTGACTGCTGATACGCATGTCCCATCCCAAGTTAGAGTCAGCCCAGCCACCAGCCACTGGTCGAGACCACTGACCTGGGCCTGGATAGACCCATGGAGGGGTCTGTTCCTCTGTGTCTTGTTCAGGGTTCATTCAAGAAAGTTACTCCCTCCAAGGGTCAGGGAGGGAGAAGGCTGGGCTGTGTGACCCTCAGCAAGGTGACCGACTCTGGGCCTCCATCTTCCCTTCTGAACTGAGTGACAAGACCTGTCCCCCCCACCCCCAACTTCTGGGTCTGACAAGGGAAGGATGCCAAAATAGGGATTTTAATCAAGACTAGACTCCCTGACATTCCTTGCCAAGTTGTATGTTTCTGAGGGTTGGGATTATTCAGGTTGAGGACCTGTAGCTTTGCTCTGATTCCCCCAGTCTGGAACCTGGAAAGAACTGGAGGGTGGGGTGGACAGGAAACCTAACACAGACCAATCCAGCCCAGGACCCGGCAGCAACGCCCTCCTCTGGCCAGGCTCTCAGGGAGGCCCTCACCTTGAGATAGATGACAGCATCGGTCCCAAAGCCCTCCATGGAGAAGAGCTGCAGGTCTCCCTGGAAGTACTTGGCATAGAGGCGGGAAATGGGGAGCCCGTAACCAAAGCCGGCCTGCAGGAGGCAGAAAGGTAGCATGATGAGGTGAGTGTTGAGGAGGGTGGGCCTGCTGGAGCCTCAGGGGTGAGGGAAGGGTACTGAGCTGGGGTGTGCAGGGGGCGAGATTGCAGAAGAAATTTTGAGGGATGAACAGAAGGGGGTCACAGACACAAGGAGATGGGCAGGGCCAGGAGAGGAGGTCTGATCAGGAGGTCTGATCAGAAGGTCTGGGCAGATCCCAGGGCTCCTTCTGAGTCTCAAATTCCTAAACAGAGAGGTGCTGGTAAGCCAGGCACAGCCAAAAGAAAGTCAGAAACTGGGGATGGAGGGTGGACAGAGTGGAGAGGGAGGTAGCAGAGAGACAGGTAGGCAGGTTGGGGAGACGGAGGAGGAACAAGGGGCCTAAACTCAGGGGAGGTGACCAACACCACATGGAGAAGAGGGAACATGGAGATGAGGAAGCAAGCGGTGAAAATTGAGACAAGCATCCTTCAGAGGTGGGTGGAGCACAGGAGCAAAGCCATCTCACCAGCGGGGTCCCTCCGGTGCCAGGCTGGGGAGTAGGTGCTGTGGAGTACATGTAGCTGAAAAGTCGCTCAATCTTCCTCAGGGGGACACCCCCACCTCGGTCACTCATCTAAGAGAGATGGGACATGTCAGGGACCCTCCAGAGCTCAGTTTCCCCCTCACACCCACCCCTGGCCTTCCCTACCCCAGGATCTGCTCATAATGTGGGAGAAAAGGAGTACCCTCCCCAGGCAGGAGGGAAGGTCCCACCCCCAATGCTCCCTGGTTTCTGAGGCCAATGGTCACATACTTTGATAGATAGATCTTCCTCACCCAAGGCCACCATGACCTTGATAGGTGGGAGAACAAGGCTGGACTCGTGGCTTTCCACAGTGGCCCGCATGGCATTCTGCAGAGGGGAAGAGATGAGAGATGCATGAGGGCCATGTGGGGACAGGTGGCCCTGACTCTAAACCCAAGAGGACCAGCCCCCAGCTTACTCACCTTGAAGAGCTCAAAAAGCATGTGGTAGAGGTGGGAGGGAACATAGACCATGTGAATCGGCTGTTTGGAGTTGGCTGCTGTAGAGAGGGTCAAGCAAAGGTTAGGGAATTGTCAAGAGGTCACCACTCAACTACCTTACTCTTGCAACCATTCTTCCTTCCTTCTTTTACTAAAAGACACCCCTTCCCCAAAGCCTTTTTTTTTTTTTTTTTGAGAATTTCATTTTGTTGCCCTCAGTAGAGTGCTGTGGCGTCATAGCTCACAATAACCTCAAACTCTTGGGCTCAAGCGATCCTCTTCACTCAGCCTCCCAAGTACCTGGGATTATAGGCACCCACCACATCACCTGGCTATTTTTAGAGACAGGGTCTCCCTCTTGCTCGGGCTTAGGATGGTCTTGAACTCCTGAGCTCAAGTAATCCACCTGCCTCGGTCTCCCAAAGTGCCACCATGCCTGGCCTGCCCCCAAAGTTTTAACGGGGCATTTGCCACCCTGCTAAAGACTAAATCCTCCCCTGAGCTGCTGTAACCAGGTGACTCATGGAAGGGAGGGGATTGATTCCTGGGCCCTGCTCTCTACACCCTCCTTCCCTTCCTCCAGGGTGGAGCTGAGACCTGAGGTGGACAGACAGCTATGATCACCCCGCCTGGAGGGTGGCAAAAGGGAATCTCCTGGAAAGGCAGTCAAGCTGATTTGCCACCTAACATGCCACTTATCGCTGTACACCATTTGATTTTCTTCCTGTTATTTACCATGATCTGAAATTACCTTTATTTATTCATTCACTGGTTAAAGGCCCCATTCCTTGACCTCTCCAGCACCAAAAATATAAGCTCTATGAGAACAGGGACGTTGACTGTCTTTTTATTTACTGTTTACTAAATATTCATCAAATGAATTAAAAATAATAATACACTAACAGCTCTGCTTCTCCCTGTCTAGGAAACAGTCCATATCCTGACTCCTGTCTCACCTTGCTTTCCCATGCTCCCAGCCCTGAGACAGACACATACGCTCACCATTGATCTCCTGGATCTCCAGGTCAGGTGAGGCCATGTAATACTTGTCACACAGGAGCTTGGCCATGTCGTAGGCATCTGAGAGAAGACAAGGCCAGTCAGGCAGTGGGTGGTCCAGCCAGTGGGCAGTCTTCTTGACATTGACATTGGCTATCACCAATATTAAACCCAGGGGGCTATGTCCCACTCTCTGGGTAATGGGTCATTCTAGGGGAGGCTCCTCTGTGGGCCAGGCACAGTTGGCTCACCTTTGACCACCTCTGACACGTTGCAGTTGGGGTCAATGCTGCCGATGTGTTTGGGATGGGCTGGATTGGTGCTGCCATCAAAGATGAGGGCTGTGGGCAGGGAGGGAGGGTGCTGTTGGCTGGGCCACAGAGCCTGCCCTCAGTACCTTCTCTTCTCCCAAGGCTCTCCAACCCTGTACCACCTCTGTGGGCTTCAGTCCTAAAGCTGCACCCCTCCCTCTCCCTGCTCTCTTTTCCCTGACCCTTTGACCCCTTCACTCCTGGATCTGGCCATTCTGGGGCTTTTGTGGGCCTGCAGCATTCTTTTCAGAGCTCTCTCTTCACATCACAATCCACATTACATTTATTCTTTCTTGTACTATAACATTATAAGACAACTTTCATCATCTTGCTTTTGAAATTATTTGAGCATGAGGAACTTGTTTCATTGACAGTTGGGTATAATTCCTCAACAATCATAGTGAATCCTCCTAGAATAAAAAACTCTGAACAACAAACTGGTTTTGAATGTAATGAGACTTTCTATGACTACTAAATAAAAAAAAAATTTAAAGCTATGACATCATTTTATATCTTATAAACATTTACAACAATACATTTCAATGCTGCCATTTTCTTTTTCCATTTTGGAAGCAGTAACTCCTTTGGGGGGGCATTGAATGAAGGCCAAGGCCCCCTAAAATAGCCAGCTATCTACCTGGGGTCCAGCACCCCAGCCCAAGCACTCACTGTGCCAGTAAACCACCCCCCTCCTGAAGCCCAAGCACCTACTGTGCTGGCTGATCACCCCTCCCATAGCCCAAGCACCCACTATGCCAGTAGACCACCCCTCTCCCCCAGCCCAAGCACCCACTGTGCAGGCTGACCACCCCTCCCTCAGCCTGAGCACCCACTGTGCCAGTAAACCACCCCTCTCCTGCAGCTCCAGCACCCACTGTGCAGGCTGACCACCTCTCCCACAGCCTAAGCACCCACTGTGCCAGTAGGCTACCCCCTCCCACAGCTCAAGCACCCACTGTGCAGGCTGACCACCCCTCCCTCAGCCTGAGCACCCACTGTGCTGGTTGATGAGCATGCGGATGGAGATGCGGCTGAGGTAGAAGCGGTCCAGGAAGTACTGGATGTTCTGGTTGGAGACAGGGTCATCTCCATAGGTGTCCTTGTACTCAAGCACACCCTGTGCCATGGTGGGCACCACATCATTGTGTCGGTTCCGGATAGTGACCAGGGCATCAGTGAACCTGCAGGGGAGGGCAGATGTTCACCTCCACCCAGCCCAGTCTCGGGGACACCCTCAGGCTCCACTTCTGACTCTCTCCACAGTGTCCTCACCTACGCCACCCTTTTCAACTTGATGGGCACACCATGCCCTCCTAGCTCCTTCCAAAGCCTGAATTCTCTAGCTGCTCAAAAGCCCAGAGTCCTCAGTCCCCCTAAGGGCAAATGTTGGCTCTCACCTATCCAGGGCACCTTGAGAATGGTGTGGGTGTCTCTCCCATCAGACTGGGGCTCCCTGAAGTCCAGTCTGTCTCCCACTCAGACTGGATGTCCCTGAAGGCCAGGGTCTATCCTTCCACCTGCTGGCACTTCTACCCTTAGGGCTGTGACTCAGGTGCCCTTCACTGGCACCTACCTTCACACCCCCAACCAGAGCCCCCACTCACTGGCTCAGGGTACGATGGTCCTCAGGGTCCTTGTCCAGGAATTCCATGATGTCCAGGAGACTCTGGACATACCTATGTGTAGGGGGGCAGGAGGAGAAACAGCCTCAGCTTTGGGTCAGGCTCCCCTCCTGGCCCCCCTCAGCCAGACCTCACTCTTGTTCTGCTCCTGCTGTGGCCAACCCACAGAGCTGCACCTGCTGATGAGCTGTATCACAAGTTTTCTCTGCCCGTTTCACTCATACACCAGTCTCCCTGACAACCCAGTCAGTTATGCAAGTAAACCTTGAATGTGTTGGCCCCCCTTATAGTGCCTTTGCTTTGGAATCCTAGAATAGTCATCTCAGAAGGGGATTGGAGATCATCCCTTCTCATCCAAGAGGACTCAAGCATCAGGAGACTGAGTTTGACTCTGGGGAGGGAAGGCTGGAGAAAGGGCCTGCAGGAGGACCAGGCGAGGTCCAGCAGCCTCTCTGAGCCCCTTCACAGAAATGACTCTTAATCCCCCTCCCACAGGGCTGTTGTAGCATTTTAATGTCTCTAGAAAGGCTCTACCACATTAGGAAATCATTCCTGTGTCTACAGCACTCCAATCTTCTCTGTAATCCAGATAAGGTGAGACAGACAGGCATCAGCCCCACCAGGCTGAGGCCCACAGCTGACCTCACCTCAGTCTCCCTGGCCCACAGCTGGCAAGGGGCAAAATGATGCCCCCCTCAGCCCCTAGTCTCCAGCTTGACAGCACTGACATTGCTCAAGAGTCTCACCTCCATGCAGCTGTTCATAGATGCCCTCTGCCCAGAACACCTGCTCCTTAGCCCTAGCCACAGCTGTGCTGCCCTCTCTGGCCCGAGACAGCAGAGAAGAGAGAGAAAGACCTAGCTCTGGAGCTGGCTTTGCCAAATCTCGGGTGTGGCTCTTCCACATTGAGCTGTGTGGCCCTGGGTAGATCATGGAATCCCTCTGGGCCTGAGTTTCTTCACTGTGAAAACAATTTTTTTATACCTACTTACCACTGCTTTTTTTTTTTTTTTTTTTTTGGACCAGGGCTGGGTTTGAACACGCCACCTATGGGGCCAGTGCCCTACCCTTTTGAGCCACAGGCACCACCCCCTTACCACTGCTTTTTAGTAAAGATTAAATGGGTCATTAGCATAGTGGTTAGCACATAGTGAGCACTCTCTTAATATTTCGCTTTATTATGAACAGTGGCTCAAAAGTTATCAATGGCTGGTGGCACTCAACATCCTGTTACTGTTTGTAGGCTCTGAATCACACCATGTGATTTGTGTCCCCCTGACCTGAGGAGCTGCACCACTGCCAGCAGGGATGGGGGCTATCTCAGCCCTGGAGCTCCCTCTTGCCCCCCCACACGCAGGGTCTGACACAGAACCTGACCAGAGGAGCTGCTGCCGGGATGGGGGCCCAGACAGCAGAAGAGATCAGCTTCCTCCCAGAGCCCCCCTCACTATCTCTGCTACCCCAACAGACAGTTGGAGTGGCACTCCCAAACTCCTGAGACCTCACCTCCATCTCCCTGGAGAATAATACCAGCTGATGTGTACCTAATGACCACTCATGCCCACCTGTGCCCCAAGGCCCACTCAGGGTCTCTCATCTCCCGACAGTCTTGATGAGCACAAGGTATTGCCTTCCCCCTTCAGACAAGGCAGGGCCTCATTCCCCAACCCCCCAGCACCATGAGAATAGGGACCTTGCAGGTCTTGTTTACTATTCAATAAGTATTTATCAAATGCATGAATAATAACAAAACCTGAGCTCTGCTTCTCCCCTGTCTTCCACGGGACAGGTAATATGCTGTAGGCCACACAGGAAGCAGCAGCCTGGATCTAAACCCAAGGCTGCGGGACTCCATGGGGCCAACTGTTCACTGTGTCCACTGGCCTTACAGTACTGCTCCTGGGGGTGGCAATCGCAGCTGTACAGGATACTGACTGTGCTTACCTGCTCCCCACTTTAACCCCACAATAACCCCAGCAGGGGGCGCCAGTGCTGGGCCTGCTGTGAGATGAAAACCTTAACACTCGGGGCCTGGGTTTTCACTCCAGATCCCTTGTTCCCTAGCCATGCCCAAGATAAAGCTTCATGCTCACATGCTAAGGAGAGGGGATTAGGAGAGAGAACTGGCAAGTGGGCAGTGCTGGGGGGCAGGCAGAGGAGAAAGGGGAGGAGCCAGCTGCAGAGTGGGGCCTTGGGACCCCTTCCAAGACCCAGGTGGCAGGCAGGAATGGAGGGGTTTGAGCTAGGAGGCCACTCCCTGCCTGTGCTTCGCTGGCCTCAGCCCTAGGGGTAGGGCAGTGCTCCAGCTGCAGGCACCGCCCCCTTTGTGGCTGCTCAATGAATCCTGGAGAGTAGAAATGGGGCCTGGTCACATGGCCACTGAAGTGGGGCAAAGGGTGCCAGCATGGACTGACAATGGGCACGGCCTTCCAGCCTCCGGCTCAGGCCTCAGCCCCCTGCACTGGGAGGCAGGTGTGGAAAGAGTCCCTACCTGCCACCCTCAGAGGGCTGCTCCTTCAGGGCCACAGTCCTGGGCTACTCTTGGTACAGAGAATATAGGAAAGATTTTTCCCAAAGGGCCCTGGCCCTGCACCAAAGCCCCCAGGTGTCTGGCACACCAGAGGTCACCTTTGAGCCAGATCGTGGTCCTAAAGAGAGAGACACTGGGTCCTGGACTGCCCACCCCTTGGTGGGCCAGAGAGGGAACAGGGCTTAGACAGGAGAGGAGGGTGGCTCCCCACACTAAGGAGAGCATGGCAGCGAAAGCAGTGGTTCAGTAACACAGGCACTTCCAGGTAGAGCAGGCAGCGGCCACTCCCTAAGTCCTGGGGAAGGCCAGGTACCCCAGGACCTGCTGACCCCCACAGTGACAAGGCTGCCAGGACACCTCTGGTGAGATCTGCAGCTTCCAATCCTAGTGCAAGGTAATGTACAGGTCCCACCAAACCCTGCCTTCTGGGGCCCTGAGCCAGTCCAGAGCCTTGGGTTTGGGGGAGGATGGCAAGGAGGGGCTTCTGGCCAAGGCAGAAGGAGGCTTAAAATGTATGGATTTGGGGAAGAGCCTGACAGTGGGGGGAGGAGGACAAGGGCCCTGCAGGCCTGTGTGGGAGTGAGAGGGGCGTGTATGTCAGTCTGTGAATGTGTACGCCCCCGACTGTGGCACTAATGTCCACAGCTGCTAGGTGTGAGCAGGTGGTGAGGAGGGTGACTCCCTGCAGTAAGGGGAGTGTGGCAGTATCCTGAAATGTTGAAGGGGCGGTAGGCAGGGTGCGGTTCTGCTGCTGGCTGTGCCCTATAAAGGCCACTGAGCCTCTCAGATCCCCATCTGCAAAGGGGGTTCACCGTGTAAACACTGCATGGAGCGGGATGTAGACAGAGGAGACGGTGCAGTGAGCCTGCGAGCAGTAAGCTTTGCTGCTACCCAGCCTGTGCTCCAGTTATGCAGGCAGTCAGAGATGTGGCTCACAGAGTCAGCGGCTAAAGCCCCAGCTCCCTGAGCTGCAGGTCCCCTGCCAGAGCCACTCCCCCATTGTTATTCTTCTCAAGGGCAAGGATTAGTTCCCACAGGGTGGGGGTGGGGAGCCCCACAGGCAGGGTTCGGGGTCCACTCTGCCTGCTCACAGGCGAGGGAGGTTCCAGAGAAGGTGCCGGCCACATCGCCTCCCACCTACACCTACACAGAAGACTCTTAGTGACAGCAGTGACTCACTGTCATTTGATTCTACTCCATAGCTCTTAACCCTGTACTTTCTAGATGCACATTCTCCCTCCCCACCACGCCCCTGAGAGGAGCCAAGGCCATCCTTTCTGCCTCAGTAAAGTGAATCCTACTTTCCCACAGACTTGTACTAGCACCTTGAGCTTGGAAACTCCGCCTCACAGCTCAGGGCCCAGCCTTCTTCCTTTCCCTCCAACAAAGCAGTCTCCAGATCCAACAGCCAGGGTTCAAGTCCTGGCTCCACCATTACTCCCAGATCTTAGCCAAGTTTCATCCCCTCTGTGAGCCTCAGTTTCTCATCCAGAAAATGGAGATGGTAACAAGGCCTCCCTCATAAGGTTGTTGTGTAGACTGAGCTAGTTACCACCCGAAGACACTTAGGACAGTTCCTGGGACACAGCAAGCCCTCGGGGTATGTTCGCTTTTGTTATCACCATTGTTTATGACTCCCTAGTCTGAGAAACTTCACCACAATGACATCATCTTTGGCTTGGGGTGCTGCTACCTGGAAGCTTAGGGACAAGGTTCATGTTGGTAAAGTTCTGCATATTTTTCACATCTAGCAGTGGCATTTGAAACTTAGAAACAGGATGGGTCCCCAATTTATAGATTAAAGAGCTGAGGCTCAGAAAGACCATGTGGTTGCCAAGGACTGAGTGTCTAGCAAGCCTCAAAGTCAAGCACTCTGCTGCCAAGGCTAGGGCTTCCCCCCACCATCTAGTCACCTCTGTAACAGCAGCCCACCACCCCAAGCCTGACCAGTTGAAATAATTTATCCAGTTTCTTTAGAACCAGAAATTTTCAACTTGCCCCGCAGTGACTCTGCCTATAACCTCTCCCCAGCTGAACGAAACCCCGTTAGCTATTACCACGTATTAATCATTACCACTACTAATAATTGCATTTGTACAGAGTTTTTCTGTTTTCCAAGGGGGAGGTTTTGCTCCTTATTCATCAGACTCAGGTTAGTAGTTGCTAAGCTCCCTGGTAAGTTGCCCCCTCTTCTGGTGAGGACACTGCCCACCTCCCCACCTCCGTTAGTACCAGCTGGCAGGTGCCTCTCCTAAGAAAGAAATCTCCACTCTCTCACAGGCAGCCATCTCATCCTTGTCAAAAAGTCCTTCCTGGTCTCACACCTCAGTCTCTCCTGCTGCAGCAGCCTATGCCCCTTCTCCTTGGAAACATTCTCAGCACGCTGTCTCTCCAGGGATCAGGATGCTTTAGCAATCCCTAGTCCTGCTCCCCTCTACGTTGAATCACCCACTGGGGAAGTGTTTTCTCTTGTCTAACTTCACTCCCTCCTGCTGTTACTTGACATTACTTCCACGTTTTGTTTTTTTTTTTTTTTGAGACAGAGCCTCAAGCTGTCCCCCTGGGTAGAGTGCTGTGGCATTACAGCTCACAGCAACCTCCCACTCCTGGGCTCAAGCGAGTCTCCTGCCTCCGCCTCCCAAGTAGCTGGGACCACAGGCGCCC
>CAUYTI010132874.1:0-13637 GCA_963575145.1 Galago senegalensis | reverse complement strand
TCTACTCAGGGCAACAGCTTAAGAATGTCTCAAAAAAAAAAAAAATTGAAATATTGCAAGAATTACTAACCACCAGGGGGCAGCCATTGCCTTGCCATGGCCCTGCTGCCCACACCTGTCAGTTAAGATGGCCCTGGGAGGGAGACTGGAGAAGGCTGAGTTGGTCTTTCCCAGATTGTGTGGCATGTGTGGTTGTCTAGACAGCTTAAATAATTTGTTCAAGGTTATATAACTCGTTTTGGGGAGAGCTGGCATTTGAACTCAGCCTGAATTCAGACAATCTATTTTTTTTTTTTTGAGACAGAGTTTCACTTTGTCACCCTTTTAGAGTGCTGTGGTGTCTTAGCTCACAGCAACCTCAAACTCTTCATACTTTTTTTTTTTTTTTTTTTTAGACAGAGCCTCAAGCTGTCCCCCTGGGTAGAGTGCTGTGGCATTTTACAGCTCACAGCGACCTCCAACTCCTGGGCTCAAGCAAGTCTCCTGCCTCTGCCTCCCAAGTAGCTGGGACCACAGGCGCCCACCACAACGCCTGGCTATTTTTTGGTTGCAGCCGTCATTGTTGTTTGGAGGGTCCGGGCTGGGGTTTCGAACCCGCCACCTTAGGTGTACGTGACTGGCGCCTTAGCCGGTTGAGCTATAGGCGCAGAGCCATTATGAAGATTTTTAATGTTCAATAAACATGTGTGAACTTCTCAGCCTCTTTGTCATCAGGGAAATTTATATTAAAACCACAATGAAGTTACGAGTTGGCAGAATGGTAAACAACAAAGTCTCAAATCCTGAGTATGTATCTGTGTGTGTGTGTGTGGACACTGAAAGCTCTTGTGCTCTACCGGCTAACACCCAACATACCCATGGCCAGTGACTTACTCCTAGTGGACAGAGATGCTCTTCCCTCAACCCAAATTGTAACCAAGGTACTGGAACCAGAGGCAAGAGCCAAGCATTCCTGTGGGTTAAAGTTGTCCTTTATTATACCAAGATTCAGAATTGCAGGCATAAATCTAGTAGTGATCTAAGAGCCTGAGTCTTTTTTGTCCACAAAATCATTCCCCTCTTGGTGCCCAGATGAGGTGATGGAGACAGAGGAGACATGGGAGGGGTCTCAGGGTAAGAGGAGCTCAGAGATGTGATAATGGAATGTCTTCTGAGGAATCCGGGGTATAAGGGTCCTGGGCTGGGGCTGGGGCAGGGCCTGGGAATGAGCCTGGGCCTGGAGCAGGGATGGGGGTGGGGGCGGGGGCGGGGGCGGGGCATGGGGCAAAGCCTGGGAATGAACCTGAGCCTGTGGCAGGGCCTAGGAACGAGCCTGGGTCTGGGACTGGGTTTCGGCTAATGCCTGGGTCTGGTCCTGAGGCTGGGGCTGAGGCAGGGCCTGGAGCAAAGCCTTGGAATAAACCTGAGTCTGGGGCAGGGCCTAGGAATGAACCTGAGTTTGGGGCAGGGCCTGGGAAGAGGCATGAGCCTGGGCCTGGGCCTAGGAATGGACCTGGGCTTGGGCCTGGAGCTGGGTTTGGGGCAGGACCTGGGAGTGAGACCGAGCCTGGGCCAGGGCTCAGGACTGAGGCTAAACCTGGGAATGAGCCTGGGATTGAAGCTGGGCCTGGGAATGAGCCTTGGCCTTGGGTTGGGTCTGAGGCAGGGCCTGGGAATGGACCTGAGCTTGGGCCTGGGTATGAGCCTTGGCCTTGGGTTGGGTCTGAGGCAGGGCCTAGGAATGGACCTGTGATTGGGCCTGGGTATGAGCCTTGGCCTTGGGTTGGGTCTGAGGCAGGACCTGGGAATGAACCTGGGCCTGGGCTCGGGACTGAGGCTAGGCTTGGGAATGGGCCTGGGAATGGACCTGTGCTTGGGCCTGGGACTGAGCCTGGGCTTGGGGTTGGGGTTGGGTCTGCGGCACCGCCTAGGAATGAGCCTGAGCCTGGGAATGGGCATGAGCCAGGGTCTGGACTTAGGACTGAGGCTAGGCGTGGGAATGGGCCTGAGATTGGGCGTTGACTTGGGCCTGGGGCAGGGACGCTCTCCTGGGTCCTGTACCCTGGGTGCCCCCAGGCTTGGTGGCGGCTGCAGTCGGTGGTGGGTTCTGCTGCGGGGATGATTCCTGAGAGGACTGGAAGAGGGGCACTCCGGAACCCTCGGTGCTGAGGGAACATGGCGCTACTGTGGCTGACCCTGGGGAGGGTGGGACCAACGGAGGCTCCCTGGCCATGGCCTCCGGATAGTTGCCGCAGTTGCTGCCGAGACTCTTTGGCCCTGCGGTTCTTGAACCACACCTAGGGAGACAGAGGGGACAGGAAGGACGTGAGAGAAGCTAGGGGACAGGGCCGGTCCCAGGCCCCTCCCTCCATCCCAGAACAGATAAGAAGCCCTGGGGGCCCCGACTAGCAGGTGAGGGGAGTAGTGGGTGGCGGGAGCAGGAAGGGCGGAGAGGAAAGGGGGTGGGGGCAAGAGAGGCAGGCTTTGTGCCCAGGGCCTGGGGATGCTTTGCCAGAGAGGTTCCTTGGGGCCACAGAGGAGCTGAGGTCCACGTACCAGACCGGGTGTGTGCGTGAGGGGGCGCAGTTAGCGGGTTTGTGCCACTATAGCTGAATCCGGACAAGGCATGCAGCCCTGGGTCCGCACCGGCGGGATCCCTTCGCTGTCTAAGGCTGGGAAGGGAGTGGGGGCCTCTGCACCTTCGGGTTCCTCGCCTGGGTGGGAGGCACCCGGAGAGTGACAATGGGAGGGAGCTGCTCTTGTCATTACGGGGAGGGGGGACCCAGAGAGGGTGGAGGCGGGGCAGACCTGCACTTGGTGCTCCTGCAGGTTGAGTCGTTCTGCCAGGATTTGGCGTTCCTCGTGGGTGGGGTACTTATTCATCTTAAAGTGTTTTTCTAGCTCGTTTTGCTGTTCTTTGGTGTAGACAGTACGCTCCTGTCGCTGCCTCCTCGGGGTGTCTGAGGGCAGTGGGACGCCTTAGGGAGGGAGGGAAACAGGGTCAGATGAATCCCAAGGCAGCCCACAGCCCCCTAGGGACTCCCTCCCCTGGGCCAGGCAAGCTGCTCAGGCCCTAAGGTGGGAGGCAGCCCTGGGTGGCAGTGGCTACCAGGACCAGAGGACCTGTGTCAGACCCAGCTCTCTACCTCCCAGCCCAGACCCTGCACCTCTCTGGGATCAGGGTCCACACCTGTGTTGTTGGGGAAGGCCAGCTGGTGGGCTCCTCACCCCAGGAGCTCCGGCTGTGCCTCAGGCCTGGTCTGCTTTCCTCCAGATACACCTCCTGTCCAAGGGCTCAGGGACACTGACTTTTTTTTTTGGAGACAGAGCCTCAAGCTGTCGCCCTGGGTAGAGAGCTGTGATATCACAGCTCACAGCAACCTCCAACTCCTGGGTTCGAGTGATTCTCCTGCCTCTGCCTCCCAAGTAGCTGGGACCACAGGCACCCACCACAACGCCTGGCTATTTTTTGGTTGTAGCCGTTGTTGTTTGGCGGGCTGGGCTGTATTTGAACCCACCAGCTTAGGTGTATGTGGCTGGCACCTTAGCCACTTGAGCTACAGGCATCCAGCCAAGGGACCCTGACTCTTGGTTGGAGGGGACCATGTGCCCAGTCATCTACTCAACTCACTTGCATAATTTTATTTTCCAAATATTGCCAAGTTCTCCCCACTCTAGAGGGCAGAAAGGCATCCTAGACAACCCTAGCCCTTCTCTGGCTGCCTGGATCGGCACTCTGCAGCCTGGGCTGCAAGCTCAGCTCCCTCCCGCCCCCCCCAGCCCTGTCCACTCTGCAGCCTAGGCTGCAAGCTCAGCCCCCCACATCCCTATCCCTGCCCCAGCTCCGAATCTGGACTCTGACTCACCCTGGGAATCATTAGGATCTTCCATGCTGCTCCCGCTGTGTCCTGAACATGAGGCTCTATCCACAGGGCCCAGGTTTAAATAATGTCTCTAACTGATTGCTGTGCCCACCCAGGTCCACCCTACTGGGATACACCCTTTTCCACCCTACCCTGCAGTCAGTCTTTGCCCCTTGGAGGTGTGGAATGATTGATCAATCCTGTCATGGTTGAGCATCTTTTGTGTGGGGTGGGGGTGGGGAGTGGTTTCTCTGGCATTGGACTCTAGCACACAGGGCTTGGGGGAGTCAGTACTGTTACCCATGGTTCATTTATGGGACTCATGAGCTTGGTTCACAGCAGTCCAGTCTCTGAGGTGCTTCTACTCTGTTGGACACTTGCTGCCTGCATGTCATGGCCTGCATGGGCTCAGGGGTCGTGGAAACTGGGATGACTCAATCAAATTCAGAATTAAATCAAATATAGATGTTGTTATCACAGGCCTAGTCATCATTTTCAACTGCTGCTTAGAGTCTATTATGAAAAGTACCATATCCATCAACTTGCTTATCTCACATACTGTCACACTTTATGTACAGCCCATGTTGGAGCCATCGTGGTGACCACGAAAGCAATGTCCCTGCCTTCAAAGATTTTGCATTGTGGCTATTTATTGAGCCAATGAAGGCATAAATCAGACAAACTTGCTGATAATATTTTGTGAAAATATAAATTTGAATATAAGACAGTTTATGGCAACATTATTCACAATAACCAAAAAGTAGAAACAACCAAAACATCCATCAACTGACTGATGGATGAACACAATGCCATATACACACACAGTGGAATATGACCCAATCACAACCAGGAACACGCAACAAGATGGACGAACCTTAACCACATGACACTAAGTGGAGGAAGTTAGACATAAAAGGCCACATATTGTATGATTCCATTTATATGGACTGTCTGGAGTAGGCAAATCCACAGAGACAGAAAGT
Organism: Galago senegalensis; assembly: GCA_963575145.1. Lineage (NCBI taxonomy): Eukaryota > Metazoa > Chordata > Mammalia > Primates > Galagidae > Galago > Galago senegalensis. The sequence goes on along the minus strand of CAUYTI010132874.1, from coordinate 8,812 downwards.
AGATTAGTGATGGCTAGGGGCTGGGGGGAGGGGAAAATTGGGACTTACTGCTAATAACTATGAAGTTTCTCTTGGCGTGGTGGTGGGGGATAAAAATGTTCCTAAATGAATTGTGTTGATTGATATTCAACTCTGCAAATATAGCAAAAAAAAAAAAATCAAATTGTTGGCTGGGAAAGGTGGCTCAGGTCTATACTCCTAGCACTATGGGAGGCCAAGATGGGTGGACTGCTTGAGCTTAGGAATTGGAGACCAGACTGAGCTAGAGTGAGACCCCATCTCTACTAAAATCAGTGAGTTGTTGTGGTGGGCGCCTGGAGTCCCAGCTACTTGGGAAAGTGAGGCTGAAAGGATCCCTTGAGCTCAGGAGTTTGAGGTTGCTGTGAGCTATGATGCCACAGCATCCTACCCAGGGTGTCAGAGTGAAACTCTGTCTCAAAAAAAAAGAAAAAAATCAAATTGTATACTTTAAGTGGGTTAATTTTATGTCTTGTGGATTGCTTATCAATACAAAATATAAAATTGGGTTGGTGGCTGGCACCTATAGTCCCAGCTACTTGGGAGGCTGAGAAAATGGGAGAATTGCTTGAGGCCAAGACTTCAGGCTACAGTGAGCTATGATTGTGCTACTGTACTCCAGTCTGGATGACAGAGGGAAGGCCATGTTTCCCTCTGTAAATACATACATACCCACACACACACATATATATATATAATTTATTTATTTGTTTATTTAAATATATATATTTATATATAGAATCAGAGTCTCACTTTATTGCCCTTGGTAGGGCATTCTTGATTCCTACATACATACATACATATAATTTATTTATTTGTTTAATAAATATATATATATTTATAGAGAGAGACAGAGTCTCACTTTATTGCCCTTGGTAGAGTGCTGTGGCATCACAGCTCACAATAACCTCCAACTCATGGGCTTAGGTGATTCTCTTGCCTCAGCCTCCCAAGTAGCTGGGATTATAGGCGCCCACCACAACGCCTGGCTATTTTCATGTTGCAGTTTGGCCAGGGCTGGGTTTGAACCTGCCACCCTTGGTATATGGGGCTGGTGCCCTACTCACTAAGCCCCCGGTGCCGCCCTATAATTTATATATTTACATATAATTAAATATATATAATTCCTTATGTTGCCCATTGGACTGACCAGGAAGAAAGATATGGACCACACACCTAGACCTAGGAAACACGACTTCTCTTGCCTTTGATGGAGTGTAGGTTGGCAAAGATTTAAAGGTTTTCTGACACTGACTTGTTGGCCTCTATTCAAGGATACAATGTGTCTAGTACCTCTTGACTCAGTGCTTTTATTGTGAGAGATTTATCTTGGGACAGTACTGGACCCTGTGTGAATAAGCATAAATATTTATGGACTTCAGAGTAGCATTTATTTGAAATATGAATTAACCAAGCTAACTGATGAATGCATGTCCATAACTAAGAGGACGGTTAAATAATTTGTGGCAATTTTAGATTATAGCCTGCTAATTCACAGTTAAAGGAATGAAAGGGTAAAGGTATTAGTAACAATGAATGATTTTTAGTGCATTTATTGTATTATTTGCCTGGTGGCTTGCTGTTTTCCTTTTGCTAAAATAAATGTGTCTTGAACACAGAGATTCTGTTAGATTTTTTTTCCTCCCTAATCCCCATGTCTGCAATAGGAAAAGCTCAAAGTTGCTGGCTAATGATGTACTAAATGGTTGACTCTGCAATGCTGTCTCAGGCACATTATTTATTTATTTCAATTAATGTATACATTTAATAAGCATGGGCAAAACACATACATACACACATAATATGTTTACATTAACAAAATAAAACACCTACCCTGAATTAATCACCCAGGGATTATGGGGAGGGTTGATTTTTTCTTTTTCTTACTGCTTAATTTTATTCTTTAATTTATAAGCAGGAAAATAAGAAAAACGCCTAGCTTTGAATGCCATACTGGGGCATGTGACACCCTCCACCTCCCAGAAGCCCCCTTTCCCCTCTGTTCTACTGACCCACCTTCTGAGTTGGATGGAACAGCTGGGGGTGTAGAAATCTTTGATGATTGCTCCTGGGGCTTCCCAGACAACCATCAAATTTCTATATTTAGATGGCTGGAAGGGAGGTCATATGTGCTAAGAGGAAGGGGTTAATCCATTCATTCTTGATTCCCTCAGATTAGAAACAAAGGTTGTCTCCCTGTCTGTTAATTCTTTTTTTTTTTTTTTTTTGAGGCAGAGTCTCCCTCTGTTGCCCAGGCTGGAGTGTCATGGAGTCATCTTAGTTACATCATGCAACCTCCAGCTCCTGAGTTCAAGGGATCCTCCTGCCTCAGCCTCCCCAGCAGCTGGGACTACAGGTGCCCACTGCTGCACTCAGCTAATTTTTCTATTTTTAGTAGAGACAGGGTCTTGCTCTTTCTCAGGCTGGTCTTGAACTCTTGGTTTCAAGGGATCCTTCTTCCTCGGCCTCCTAGGGTGCTAGGATTACTGGTGTGAGCCGCTGCATCCCTCCCCTCAATTCCTTCATCTCCTCTTTTACTCCTTCCTGTATAAACCCTGATCCTGGGGCTCCTGGTATGGTTGACTGATGTCTGCTCCCAACATGCCCACAGACCACTCTCCATCCTCTCTGTGTTGTGAAGGTGTCTTGTAGTGTAGTGGGAGGAAGCTCATGAGGGGAATATGGGCAAGTAGGAGATTGGGCTTTGAAGACAATTTCAGGCAAATGGAGGGAAGTGGAAGAGTGAGTTGGTCTCTGCCTTTTAGAACCTTCTGGCCCAATGATCTTTTGGTCACTGGAGTTCCTCTTGTTGTCTAGACATTGCTGTTTGTTTCCTCTTTACATTCATTCTTGAAATACTGTTGATTTTTTTTTTTTTTTTTTTTTTTTTTGAGGCAGAGTCTTAAGCTGTCGCCCTGGGTGGAATGCTATGGCATCACAGCTCACAGCAACCTCCAACTCCTGGGCTTAAGCGAGTCTCTCGCCTCCAGCTCCCCCTCCCAAGTAGCTGGGACTACAGCCTCCTGTCAGAACACCTGGCTATTTTTTGGTTGCAGCCATTATTGTTGTTTGGCGGGCCCAGGCTGGATTCGAACCAGCCAGCTCAGGCGCCGAGCCAATTTTTTTTTTTTTTAAATAAGAGACAGAGTCTCACTTTATCACCCTTGGTAGAGTGCTATGGAATCACAGCTCACAGCAACCTCCAACTCCTGGGCTTAGGTGATTCTCCTGCCTCAGCCTCCCAAGTAGCTGGTACTACAGGAGCTTACCACAATGCCTGCCTATTTTGTTGTTGTTGTTGTTGCAGTTTGGCTGGGGCGAGGTTTGAACCCGCCACCCAAAATTTATGGGGCCGGCACCCTCCCCACTGAGCCACAGGTGCTGCCTGAAATACTGTTGACTCTTATTTACAAATTTCCTTGCATGCTAAAATTTCTTTTCAACCCTTAAATCAAGAGCTGCCAAAGAATTTGAGTCATCCCATAGCAACATTCCCAGCTGTGCTCAAAGAAAACCACACTCTGCCTTCTTGTTTGGGCTTCTCATTCTGTAAACAAGTGTCCTTTTTGACATATATTTAGTGTCCCCCTTTTTTTGTATCTTTGCCCTTTTTAATAATTGTGATAAAATATACATAACAGAATAATTATCATTTTAACCAGTGTACAATTCAACGGTATCAGATATATTGATAATATTATGTAACTATTACCACTATCTATACCAAAAACTTTTTTTTAATCCCTAATAAAAAACTCTGTACCTATTAGACAATAATTTCCCTTCACTTCTCCCCCAGCCCAGGTAATCTCTCTTCTATTTTTTGTCTCTATGAATTTGATTATCCTGATTACCTCGTAATATTTGTCCTTCCAAGTCTCTCTTATTTCACTAAGCATGTTTTCAAGGTCCATCTATGTTGTAGCAGATACCAAAATTTTATTCTTGTTTGGGAGCAATAAAAGTGGCTCACACTTTTATTTTATTATTTATTTATTTATTTATTTTTGAGACAGAGTCTCAATTTGTTGCCCTCAGTAGAGTGTGGTGGTGTCACAACTCACAGCCGCCTCAAACTCTTAGGCTCAAGCGATTCTCTTGCCTTACCCTCCCTTGTACCTGGGACTACAGGCATCCACCACAATGCCTGGCTGTTTTTTCAGTTTGTTTGTTTAGCAGCCTGGGGCTGGGTTTGAACCCACCAGCCCCCGAGCATGTGGCTGGAGCCCTAACAACTGAGCTACAGGCCCCAAGCTAAGGCTCACTCTTTTAAGTCCAGTACTATGGAAGGTCTAGGCAGGAGGATTGCATGAGGCCAGGAGTTTGAGAGCAGCCTGAGCAACATAGCAACACACTGTTTTTACAAAATATTTAAAAATTAGCCAGGCATATTAGCCTTATGTCTGTAGTCCTACCTACTCAGGAAGCTAAAATGGGAGGATCATGGCTCAGTGCCTGTGGCTCAAGGGGCTAAGGTGCCAGCCACATACACCTAAGGTGGCAGGTTTGAATCCAGCCTGGGCCAGCCAAACAATGACAGCTGCAACCAAAAAATAGCTGGGCGTTGTGGTGGGTGCCTGTGGTCCCAGCTACTTGGGAGGCTGAGGCAGGAGACTTGCTTGAGCCCAGGAGTTGGAGGTTGCTGTGAGCTATGATGCCATGGCACTCTACCCAGGGGGACAGCTTGAGGCTCTGTCTCAAAAAAAAAAAAATTAAATTAAAAAAAAATGGGAGGATCATTTGAACCCAGGAATTTGAAGTTTCAGTGAGCTGACAGAGTAAGACCCTGTCCCTAAAAATAAAACAAAGAATTTGTTCCTTTTTAAGATTGAATTATGGGCCACTGTATGTATATACCGTATTTTGTTTATACATTCATCCATTGATGGGCACTTGGGTTGTTTCTACCTTTCGGTCTTATGAATAACACTGCTATGAACACAGGTGTACAAATGCTGTTTGAGTCCTCCTTTTCAATTCTTTTGGAGATATATCTTAGACTGGTTCTGCTTGGATCATAAGGTATTTTTGTGCTTTTTACCGGTGATTTTGTTGTGTAAAATATCCCCCAAACATAATAGTACAGAAGTGCTGTCTGGTGTTCCAAGCTTGTGAAGGCTGTGATATAACTTATGGAGAAAAAAATGTGTGTTAGAGAAACTTTGTTCAGGTGTGAGTTATAGTGCCAGCAACCCTGAGTTCAATTCAAATGGATCACCAATGTATATTAAATGTCTTTAAACAGAAACACACATAAGCCAAGGTGATGGATTGATCAATTAATGGCGATATTATGAACAGAGACTTGTAGGACTCTAACCTTACATTTCCTGTAGGAGCAATGGTGTTGGCTAATTCAGTGTTCTGCAGAATAATTAAGAATAATGAGAGCTGGCCAGGTGTGATGGCTCATGCCTGTAAAACTAGCACTGTGGGAAGCTGAGCCAGAAAGATCACTTAAGCTCACAAGTTTGAGACCACCCTGAGCAAAAGTGAGACCCTGTCTTTATTAAAATTACAAAAATTAGCTAGGTATTATGGTCGGTAGCTGTAGTGCCAGCTGCTCAGGAGGCTGAGGCGGGAGGATCACTTGAACCCAGGAGTTTGAGGTTGTTGAAAGCTAGTTGGATGCTGTGACATTCTAGCTAGCCTGGGCAGCAGAGTGAGACTCTCTCAAAAAAGAAAAAAAAAAAGAGATAGAGAATCATGACTGTATCTATCAAGGGCTTAGTACATTCAAGGGACTGATCTGGGTTCCTCCAGATAGTCTGTAGATACTGCCCTTGTCCTCATGGAGTACATAGTCTAAATGGAAAGGCAGGATCACAGAATCACAGCGAAGCATGTCAAAAGTTAAACTCACATCAGCACTTCCAAGAGAGGGGCCATGCAAAGGCTTGGCAGTGGCTCTGATCTAATCAGGGTGGGGGTGGGGCAAGTCCCCAAATTCCCTGCAATGTGCTGGGTCTGTGGGAAGAGTTGAACATAACTCTGGTGCCCAAACATCTTTCTACCTGTGGAAGTTCCTGTCAAAGTCTTGCCTTCAACCTATTCAGAAGGATCTAGAAAGAATGAAGTTTGCAGAATTTGTGAGGTTCTGGGACTGTGTGCAGTATGGTGCTCTTGGGGGAGAGGCCTAGAACTTTTATCAGATACCAAAAAGAAAATAGGTGCTCTCTGGGGTCGCCTGCTCCTCCACTCTAGAAACCCTCTGGTAGTCTAACCATTGTCTGTCCTGCTGTACAGTGGAGGGAAGCGGGGAGCGGTCTGGAACGGGGTGGAAGCTCCTGACACATGCCAAGAATTAATAGTTCTGGATAAGAAAATAAGGCCCCTGCCAGGTAAGGTGGCTCAGGCCTGTAATCCCAGTACTGTGGGAGGCTGAGGCAGGGGTGGGTGGTGAATTGCTTGAGTTCAGGAGTTCGAGGCTTGTCTGAGGTCTGAGCTAGAGTGAGAACCCGCCTCATGAAAAAAATTAAAAAACCCAGCTGGGTGCCACGGCGAGGGCCTGTAGTCCTAGCGGCTTTGGAGGCTGAGGCAGCAGGATGCCCACAGCCCGTCTGAGGTTGCAGTGAGTGACGACGCCATTGCACTCTGCTCAGGGCATAGGGTAGAACTCTGTCTTGACAAAAACGAAAAACAAACAAACAAAAACCCCCAAACCAACCAACCAACCAACAAAAAACAAAAACAAACAAAAAAAAAAAAAGGGAAAGAAAAAAAAAGATAATAGGGTCACTTTAGAGAGGAGAGGAGAGATATTCCCAGTATGCAGGCGGGGGAGTTAAGCACTAAGGTGCCTGAGGAGATGAGAGCCAAGTTGGGAAACCATTTTCCAGTCACGAGGAGCATGACATCTCAGCTTCCAGGTACCTTCTCTGCCCCTCGGTGTCCCCTTCTTTCTGCCCCTCTGTGCCCCCTTTTGCACCCCCCACCCCAGCTTCTCCTTTCCTGCCCCTCGTGGGGTCTCTGCGTGTGAGCCGTACGGTATCCATCCTCTTCCAGGGTCTGTCTGATAAGCAGAAGGAGTTTTCATTATATCCTGGCAGTCTGTCCTTCCCCTACCCCCCTCAAATCTGATCTAATTCTCTCTCTGCTCTGCTGAGGCTGCTCTGGTCTAAGAGGATTGGAACATTTGCTAAATGGGACCAAGACCAGGTCAGAGAAGGGGCTGTGGGGAGACTGCAGGACCAGGGCGGCCACTAGGAGACGGCAGAGGACGCGGGAGGCCAGACGGTGCGAGGTGGGGCGCGCACGAAACCTTGGAGAAGGAGTTAGAAGGTGCTGGCCTTGCTGGTTTATAAGTTAGTCATGAACCTGATCTTGAATTCCTACTTACTCTCCTCTCTCTGTCCCTTTGAGGGTAAGAGGGGGGGAGGGTTCTGGAGACTGGGAAAGGGTGTGTAAGTGTAGGGGCCTGGAGATGCCTGAACAGGGGACCCCTTGAGCTGGCGATGGTCTGGGAGGATCTGACCCGCAAGGAATCTAGGCAAAGCCCTGGTCTCTGTCTCTGACATGAAGCCTTTTGCAACTTTGAACTGTCAAATAAAACATTAGGAAAATATTTAATGAAGATTTCAAAATTTATTTTATTTTATTTTATTTTATTTGAGACAGAGTCTATGTTGCTGTTGGTAGAGTACAGTGGCATCACAGCTCACGGCAACCTCAAACTCCTGGGCTTACGCGATTTTCTTGTCTCAGCCTCCCAAATAGCTGGGACTACAGGCGCCTGCCACAACGCCTGGCTATTTTTTGGTTGCAGTTGTCACTGTTGTTTAGCAGGACCGGAGCCAGGCTTGAACCCACCAGTCTCAGTGTATGTGGCTGGCGCCCTACTTGCTGAGTATAGGAGCCGAGCCTCAAAATATATTTTAAATGAAGTTTAAAATATTAAAAAGTTCGATAGTTTTAATTGCCAGTAAAGTAGCAATAAACACTATAATTGATATCCAACAACAGGTCTTTGATTCTTCAATTGATTCAAATTTCAAGAGCTGGAGAGGACCTCAGGGTGTGTCCTGGGGACTTGGGGAAATCTTATCTGGTGGTATGTCGCACCCTGGTATTTGAGGGTACAGTTTTGAGAAGCAAACAAAGCTAGTCCCAAACATCTTTTCTAGTATTAACTAGCTGTGTGTCTCTGGGCCAGGGACAGCTCTGCTCTTCTGTAGTCGGGAGCCGATAAGCCCTACCTCTGCAGCCCTCCATTTGGCCAGTATCCCCACCATCTAGAGGTTCCAGTTGCAATACTGAAATGTGCTCCTGGGTTTGGTCAATATTCCTTTCCCAAAGTAAGATAAACATCTTCCCCATTTTGTCTGGGACTCAGGACTTTTCAGTACTAAAACCAGGGCAGCCCTAGGAAAACCAGCTGGTTGGTCTTTAAACTCCTACATTCCCTGAAGGTCCGCTTTTATGGGAACTCCATGTTGCCCTACCTTTCAGGTTACTGTCCTCAGGATCCTGGCCAGCACCTGAGGTTCTGTAATTGCTATTGGTGCCCAGGAAGTATTATATATTATACCTATATATTTATGCATGTACATATATGTACGTGTAGGTACATATCTATCTAATTATATCTCTGTCTTTTCTATGTGTGCATTAAAGTACATCTTTTTTTTTTTTTTTTGAGACAGAGCCTCAAGCCGTCCGCCTGGGTAGAGTGCTGTGGCATTACAGCTCACAGCAACCTCCAACTCCTGGGCTCAAGCGAGTCTCTTGCCTCCGCCTCCCAAGTAGCTGGGACCACAGGCGCCCGCCACAACGCCCGGCTATTTTTTGGTTGCAG
>CAUYTI010132872.1:0-45706 GCA_963575145.1 Galago senegalensis | reverse complement strand
GATAAAACCCAAGTGCCCATAGACCCACAAATAGATCAATAAATTGTGGCATATGTATACTATGGAATACTATGCAGCCATAAAGAAAGATGGAGACTTTACCTCCTTCATGTTTACATGGATGGAGCTGGAAAATATTCTTCTTAGCAAAGTATCTCAAGAATGGAAGAAAAGTATCCAATGTACTCAGCCCTACTATGAAACTAATTTATAGATTTCATAGGAAAGCTATAACCCAATTATGGCTCAAGAGTAGGAGGAAAGGGGAGAGGGAGGGGAGGGGAGAGGGGAGGATGAGTGGAGGAAGGGTGATTGGTGGTACCACATCTATGGTTCATCTTACAAGGGTACACGTGAATCTTTCTAAATGTGGAATATAAATGTCTTAACACAATAACTAAGAAAATGACCTGAAAGGCTACGTTAGCCAGTTTGATGAAAATATTTCAGATTGTATATAGAACCAGCACACTGTACCCCATGACTGCGTTAATGCACACAGCTATGATTTAATAAAAAAAAAAAAATAGGCCAGGCAGGGCAAAGCTTCCACTGCACCTGCAGGTCATCACTTTACTTAACAGATGAGACTATATATATGTCTGGTGACTATTTCTGATTAACAGACCCCTTATTCCTAACTTAAAACATTCTAAGCCTTTAGACAAAGCTTCATTTCTTTAATCAATTATAAATCAAAGCATCTTAAAACCCACCTATCACCTATAATTTCCTACTTTGGCATGCCCCACCATTTCAGGCAAATGAACATACACTTTCCATGTATTGATTTATGACTTTACGTGTAATTCCTATCTCCCTGAAATGCATAAAACCAAAGTGCAGTACACCCACAGGGAGACCATTTGCTCAAGGTGTCTTGGGGGCAGCCCTCCCAGCCTTGGTCCCATGCACTTATTTCAGAATAAACCTCTTTAAAAGAAAAGACAAAGAAACCAAATGAATAAACATTGGGAAAAGGGAAGTGAAAGTATTGTTATTTTCAGGTGATATAATTATATACATCAAAAACACAAGAGAACTAACTAAAAATCATGTAAGCACTGAGAAAATTCAGGAAGGTAGCAGGGCACACAATTATACAGAAATAAATATCCTCTGTGTATGTAAATAACCAGCAATATGCAAACCCCAATACCGGTAGAGGACTCAGCAGCGCCAGCAACACCTTTGGAGGTTTTTTCTTTGTAATATGAACATGTTTCAGAGGGAAGTTGTCCAAGTCTGCAGTCTGACTTTTTTCTTTGGAAGCTTTTCTCTGTGATTTTTAACATTCTCATTTTCATTCTTTCTCATATGATGTTGTTAGATGTGCGCTGGTTTGATGATCTCCTTTCACTGAATACCTCACCTCTCTTTGCAATTGGAAAATCTAAGCCATTTTTAATTTAACTCTCATATTTCTCCATTCTCTCTGTTCTTTATATCTAGAACTTCAATTAAGTGATATATGTGGGACCTGATCTTTCTATTCCCAATGTCTCTCAATATCTCATTCATATTCACTATCCTTTATCTTCCTTTGGAATTCTCAGATTTCCTAGATCTGTCTCCTAATTAAATACTTCTCTTTTGGTTTTATTTAGGATACTATATAGGGGTCAAGGGAAAAATTCCCCTTTGCCTTCTCAAGGTTCACTGAAAATCAGTTGACAACAGGCAGATACAGGAGCAAAGGCATGCTGGTTTCATTTTAAAGGGTCCAACAACAGGAGAATGATTACTCAATAACCTAGTGGGGTGCAGATGTTTCTATACCTTTCTTCATAATAGAAGGAGAAATGGGAGGAATGTGGTGATTTGGGGAGTAGTAAATGATTTTTAGGGGGAACCAATAAGCTTAGAGAACATACAATGGTCTGGGGGGAAATCCGTTGAACAGACAATGGTTTGTAACAAAAATCTATCTAGGTTGAGTTGAAAGACTCCAGTCTCTCTTCTTGTGATGTAAGTTAATGAAAATTCAGGGGTGACTGTGTTTTTTTCTTTGGTAGGCTGGACTTTAAGCAGATGAGGGAATTCAGAGGACAGCTTCATAGAGACAGGAGGAAAGTAGGGGAGTCAGAGAGACCCCAGGCTGCTAGGGGAGGGATCAGAGAGACCCGAGGCTGCTTTTTCAGTCCCCCATATTGTGGGATGTTGGTTTTTGAGCCCTAACATCTACCATTCATCTCATACACTGAGGCTTTTCTTTAAAGTTAAACTTATTTACAGATTTAAATTATTATGTATTTTTACTTTTTAAAACATCTTTATTGAGATACAATGTATATGCAATAAAGCACATTCATTTAAATTGCACAATTAAATGAGTTTCAGTGAATGTATACTTCCATGAAAATACCACTACACTCAAAATACAGACCATTTCCATCCCCCTAAAAGTTTCCTTATTCTCCCTTGGGAAGTTTTTAGCAAGAACTGCAACTATTCTTCTGCCTCTTTCTTTCTGTTTTCTTTCTCTGCAATTCCAATTATATGTATATTGAACATTAGGATGTTAAATTATATTTTAAGTGACATTTTAATGTATTTGAGGCAGAGAAGGAATTTTTCCCATAGCTCAAACTTCATAGTGACCCAAAGTTTATGCACACTTTTTTAAAGTTATAAATAGCATTAATTTTATGGTTCTGTAACTGCTATTTGCTTAACATCCTCCTATTTTTGACTGCTGAGATTTTAAAAAATTTTTGCTAATAATTTTGCTAAATAATTTTATAATGAATATCCTTGTACAAAAAGTTTTTTTTTCACATTTAAGATTATTTCCTAGGCACTATTAAACCAAAAGCATGCACATTTTTAATAATCTCAATGCTTATTGCCAAAATGTTCTTTGAAGGGATGAGATAATGAAAATGAGATTGGCAGTCCATATCAGAGTGCCAGACTACCACTTTAGAAGCATTTGGCATTTTAATTTTGTGTACATTTTTGCTAGCTTAAAAGATGAAAACAGGCCAGCACAGTGGCTCACACCTGTAATCCCAATACTTTGGAAGGCTGAGACAGGAGGATCACTTGAAGCCAGTAGGTCAAGACCAGCCTGGGCAACATAGCAAGATCCTATCTCTAAACAATGTTAAGTAGCTACTCAGGAGGTTAAGGCAAGATTGCCTGAGCCCAGGGTTTGGAGGTTGAAGTTAGCTATGATTGTGCCACTGCACCTAGCCTAGACCACAGGGCAAGAGCCTGTCTCTAAACAAATGACAAAAACAATATTTTCTCTTTAAAATGTGCATTTGTTGCATTATTGTTAGTATTGAACATTTCTCCGGGTTTGTTTTCTAGTTGTATTTACTCTTTTGAGGATTGTTTCCCAGCCTATGATTTAATTAATCTATAAATTCTTGCGAATGCATTTGTACTTAAAGCAAAACTGACTTCTTGGCTCATTTTAATCAGCTTAAAGTTGAGGAGCACACTTTCTTCAGGGAGGTATAAGCACTGCAGCTCTGATTTCCACTTGATGTGATTCATAATGGCTTGTAATGCTGAACCTCTAGGTTCAGCTGCAGTGTGGCCCAGAAGGGGCTGTCCAAGTGAAAGAAGGATGGTGAATATGTTATGGAATCATTACAAGGTCAGCACACAAACCCAAACTAGCTTGGATAACTCATCTCTGAGTGTATTTACATAAACAGGACAAAATTCCAAAGGAATTATTGGACATATCAAATAATTTGCCAATAGTTAAGTTCCAAAACATTTGGGGCTGAGTCATTTTCCTTCTGCAAGTCGTGTGGGCTGAATTATTAAATACGGTTAGTCTAGCTCCATTTTAACAGTGATTGTGAAGTCCACTGTTGTGGAGACAGAGTAGAACCACTGTAAGTTGACCACCCGAGGGAATGTAATGAACTGGTCGAGATATGGGGGTGTTCAACATAAGGAGCCAGGCCTCCTATACTGATATGTACATGTGGAACACAGCCAGTCAACTTGAGGAGGTGGTCAGCTGCGGGGGTTCTACTATATTATGATTTTATATTATAAAATTGTGAACATAGTATAAGAAACTAAACAGAAAATTTAAGGAAGACATAGTTACTGTATGTAATAATCAGCATTATTCAATTTGGAATTAATTAGCCCCCAAAGAGCTTAACCTAAAATAACGTCAAATAACTGCAATTGTGTTGACAGCAGACAACTTTGCCGACGTTGAAGTGGAGGAGTGGTCTCCCTGAGTAGTAATGAAAACTAGGTTTTTAAGGTAAGTTCCACTTCCCCATCCCAGTAGAATTGCTTGGCTTTACCCTCCAGGGCAGAGATTTTTTGGGAAGTTGTAAATGGTACCGTCTCTGGGGCTCTGGCTTGACTGTCAGCTGGGAGTGAACTACACCTCCTGCTGTACGTGGTGTCCGGCTGGCCCAGCACTCCCCCAGCTGTCTGGATGCCCCTTCCTTTTGCTTAGCAACCCCTACTGACCCTGTCCAGCACCCTTCAGACCCCATGCCACCTCCCTACCTCCATGCATGGACAGTGGAAATTGAAAGAAACCCGTCTTTATCTCTTTTCTTTCTTTCTCATAGCTAGCTGAAGTGATGAGTTTTATTTTAAACGTCCTACATAGAGCCCCGGGATTTATTTTCCATTACTTGGCTTCTACTTCTCAATAAAAGCAGTTATGCTAACCATGGTAATCAGTTTTTTTCACTAGCAATAAAGCCCAAAGGTTTGAGCTTATTTTTTTAAAAGAGGCATAACTTAAAAATCTTTAGAAAGTTGATGCCTGGAGCTGTGAGTATAATGACCTCTCCTTTCAAATAACATTAGACCCAGATTGTCTTTCCAAGTGAAAAGGCTGCTGAGCCAGAGAAAGTGACCTTTGGATGAGTGACTACTTGTTACCTTGTCAGCCTCAGTGCTGCCTGCCATCAGGAAGAACTACCCAGTAATAAACCATTTACAGCCTGTACTCATTTATCCCCTAAAGGGCACTTTCTGGGGAGGGGAAAGAAAGCAATTGATTTTCTCTCTCCAATAGTCATCATCTTACACTTAGGTCATCTAACTGCCTAGCACTGCTTATGTTTAATTCTCAAGGTACTTCAATAACAAGGGCAATTGATTTTTCTTTGCTTTTCCTTTTTTGGGATAGATTTTAAAAGCCTAGTGCTTCTGCACAACATAAAACAATACGTAGAATTGTAGACAAATTAGGTACAGAAACAGGGAAGGGAGGAAAAGGTTGTCATTACCCTGTCCTAAAAGATCTCATTTAAACCAAGTTATGAAAGGAATACCCACATCCTATCTCCAATCCAGCCAACCATTTTTATTCTGATTAATTAACAATTATCTTGGACTCTGAATATTTCTTTGGGAGCGTTTTTTAAAACGGTGAATTTAATCTCTCCAAATCTAAGTTCTCACTTCAGATAAATGAGGAAGTTCTTTTTACCTCTGAGATTATTTGATTTTAAGAAGTAGGTTTGAATAATATGTAGCAGGAAACTTCTATTTTTATGGTTAGTTTGTATGGTGGGGATACTTTTAAAAAAAGAAATAGAAATAAATTGCGTGTAAATGTTTTCAACAGAATCTTTTTGAAGACCTCTAATTCCCCAGTAGAGAAGAAAATAAAAATATTTTATTCCACAATATATTTCTTTGACATAGTTTAAGATGGCTGTATTTGCAGCAAAAGCTGTCTCATGAGGGAGATTTGCGTCTGCAGAGAACCTGCATTGGTACAGACAGGCCTTCCTCTGCCTGGATCTAGGAAACATTCACTGAGAGTCTGGCATCTTACAGGTCTGAAAGGAATGTTTACCATCTACTCTCTCTGAGGACAGCTACCTGTGAGGTGTCATCTCCATCCATGTAAGCCCGGCCTCCTCTTCTCTCCCTCCCGTGACCTGTCGTGCCCCAGATGATTTATCACCGTAACCTGTTTCTGGCCATGCTCAGAGCACCCATTCTTCCTGTAACCTCAGACGGTGTATAAGCTTCTGCTTCCCATTAGGGATGCAGGGGTCAGGAAGTCACTCTGTGATTCTTCCCATACATGCGTTAATAGTAAATTTCTATGACCTTTCTCTAGTTCATCTGCCTTTCATGAGTTTATTTTTTTGTGACTCTTTAGAGGGTGAAAGGAAAGTTTTCCCTTAGCCCCTACACCTGAGTCAGGACTGCCTGGGCACCAGAGATCACCAGAAGCCTGGTGTGATCCCTGTCTTCAGGTCTCATGGCCTAGCTGGAGAGATGAGATTTGTAGAAATATAAACCAAGTAGAGTCCAAGACAACACGTCCTCACACAGGGCTGCCGTAGGCAAGGCAGGACTGACAGGCCATCATGTACTGGGGAAGAACTCAGGGGCTTCCTGGAAGACTCAGGACGTGAGCTGAGACTTCCAGTGTGCTTCTGAACCAAATTGGGGGGCTGCTTGTCCAGTGCGACAAAGCCAAACTCTGTAGCGGAGGGTTGTGTGGGAGGAAAAGTCCTTAGCCAGATGCCAGACAAGGACCATAGGCTGCTAACACTTACGACCCAAACTCCCGAATGGCTTACAAGTCCTGGTTTTTAAAGGCAGGAAAAATTGCAAATCAATACACTGGAGGTTATAGATTGGCCTAGCAGCAATCAGTGAGATCCTCAAGTGGAGATTGGGGCAATGGTGGGTTCAGGGATTCTTGGACTAAGAGAAGGGAAAATTGAGGAAGGTGGATAGGCCCCTCAGGGGAGATTCAGAACAGAGAATGGTGATCAGAGTTTAATTCTTCAGTTTCCTCTTACCTGCATTTTCCATCTGGTGGGTATTTCTGAAAAACAAGGACATATGTTAAGTCTTCGCAGGGCACTCAAACACCTCATCACTCTGGCTTGCCAGGAGGACCAGTGTTATTCACATTTACATTAAGGGTAGCCCAGATCTTCCCCTGAAGGCACTTATAATTTTTCTTTATTTCCATGCCTCGGGGTGCCTAGCTGGTCCCTATGAGGGGTCCCCGCTTGGTCCTTGCTCTGTCTCAAGTGCAGTGCGTGCAGCTTATGATGGAGGCAGAAAGAAAGCACCTCATATTGGTCGATTCACCTTTCGGCATAGTGCAAGGTAGTTTTAGAGAGGATAATGGGAGATTACAGAGAATTCTGAGCTTGGGCTGTAACCTAGGTCCTTTGGGAAATGCCTTTCTCTTATTTGAGCCTTGATAGTAGTGCCCATGGTGGTGAGTGCACAGGAGAGGATGCCAAGCCTATTCACTGTGATGTGGGGAGAAAGTGGGAGTAAAACTTGCGTTCATATTTATTGTTTCGCCCTTTAAACAGTTTTGTTTTTATATTGTCTATGATATGTAATGCATTGGAACATAGGGATATAATTTTAAAGAAATATAAATACAGGTCAGGTACAATGGCTCAGGCCTGTAATCCTAGCACTCTGGGAGGCCAAGGTGGGTGGATCACTTGAGCTCAGGAGTTCCAGACCAGCCTGAGCCAAGAGAAATACCCCATTTTTCAAATGAAAAATGAAAACTAGCTGGGGGGGGGTGCCTATAGTCCTAGCTACTCAGGAGGTTGAGGCAAGAGCATTGCTTGAGCCCAAGAGTTTGAGGTTGCTGGGAGCTATGCTGATGACTTGGGCCCTCTACCCAGGGTGACAGAGTAAGACTCTATCTCAAAAGAAAAAAGAAAAGAGAAAAAAAAGAACAGAAAGGAAATATAAATATATTGGGTTTTTCCTGATAGGAGTAAACAATCAAACACTTGCCCATCCCTGCTTCACATCACTGTCATTGTCTTAGTAACTGGTCATTTACTGTATCCTTAAGGGGTGCCAGGGGACTGTGTTAAGTGCTTTACGCAACAGTGTTATTTCACTTACCCCATACAGTCACCTCTATGAGGTCCCTAGTGTTGGAGCAAAAGATTCTATGACACAAACTGACAATAGATTAACAGGGGAAAAAGCACACAAAGTAGTAACATGCACATGTGCCTGTGTGCTCGGGGCCACACCAAACATGGGGCTCGAAGAAGAGCAAGAGGACTGAGGTTTCTCTGCAGTACAGAGAGGAACAGAAGCCTGCAGCAACTGGGGGACGCAACCACAGCTCACTCAGTCACGGGCAGCAAAGTCCATCTGCAGTGCAGATGAATTCCTTTAGGCAGCAGCCCCCCAAAAGGATGGCCTATGGTGACCTATGGTAAAACTTGTCAGATCTTTGAAAAGGCCAGAACTTTCATTGCCCTTTGCTGTGAAGTATCTTTCCTAGATCCAGACTAAGCAGATCGGGGGGCTCAGAGAAAGCCTGTCTGGTCTCCAGTTCACATCACTGATGCCTCCACAAAAGGACAGCTCTTCAGAGCTATTCCTGTGTCTGCAGGCCCTTTGAACAGCCACTTCAAAATATGCCAAAAAGTTTATTTTGGGGTGGCATATTTTAGTTCCCCACAATAGTGTGTGTGATTCCATTTTATAGAATTTGAAGCTCAGACAGGCACAGTAACTTCTCCAAGATCACTCAGATAGTAAATGACAGAACCAGTTCAGATCCTGACTGCCAGCTCCAGAGTCTGTGAAGCACTTTTTTATTCTTTTGATTTGACAGAGTTTTAATTGTTAGGTCTTGCTTGATACAAATGGCTTAGACTTTTTACCCTGTCATTGAAAGCACAAAGACAAACTATTTTCATGATAATAGTTTATACTCAGAGAGCATGGGGCACGAGTCTTTCAGAATTTTGAAAATAATTTTTATAGCATTGCATGGTATACCAATACCAGAGTAATTCCTTACAACCTGTAAATAATCTTGTTGATTTGTCAACTCATTCTCTGGATCTTTAGGACATTTCTTGTAGTGATAAATGTTCCTTTTTCTGAAAAAGGGGTCTGGTCATTGGCACCGTATCTTTAGCAGCCAGGAGAAGTCATCTCTATGCACCATATTTTGCCACGTATCATACATTCCTGTGTCTAATACATACCCGTGTTTCTGGCCCACACCTTCAGGAAAATGCCCCTTGAGAAAGTGGCTGGCTCTGGCCTTGTCAGGGGGAGACATATCTGGGGAGGGTATGTACCAACAATCCCCTGGTACATGCAGAGCACACCACCCTACCATAGCCCCCTGCTCTGTGAAGGTCACCCCTTCTGTCTTGTTGTCTTGGGGACTCTGGATAAGACAGCCATATGTGTGGCCAGCAAGGCGGGAGCTTCTGAGACACTTAGCCCACAGACACCCAGGCAGGTCTGCGAGGCCTGCAGGGGGCTCCTGGTCCCTAGCCATGTGGCCAGACCTTGAGCCTCATACCTTACTCTTCATGGCTGTGACCCACCTTGATAGCTCAGCTGCCACCCCTCCCTGACCACAGAGCTTGGGGAAGGTCTCTCCAGCCCACTCCTGGTGACTTCTTCAGGTCCTGTACCCTCTCAACTGGAGCCCTGTGCATCAGTGGGCACAGGCAGGAGGGTACATGACCTTGGAGGGCAGCTGGTCCCCCCCACTTCTGAGTCATACCCACCTATGTATAATGCGCATCCTTATCGATCCCTTAAATGTGTGCATTATACACGGCAAAATATGATAGACTTAAAGGCATGTGGCCATATCTCTCTATTACTTGAAGGGAGGGCTATTTGGCACAGAAAACTAGAAAAAAATGAAGAGGCCAAAAGTCACATTCCATTGTACAGAATCCTCTATGTGGTAGAACAATTGATTTCCCAACTTCTCTGTACCGTGTAGGAACACTTTCACTGAAAATGGTGAAGTCTGGGAGTGGCGGGGCCCCTGCAGGGCCACCTTACCTGCTCATAGCTGGATTGTGGGTAGATGTACAGCACACATAAGTTTCTACTTTGGCACACACCTGCAGCTTGGCGTCCAGCACATTGTAGTACATAGGTATAGCGCTATTGCAATCAGAACGGTCTAGTATTGATCCAGCTGGAGAGCTTAATGACCTGAGCACTACAAGACAAAAACTCTTCAGTAATGGAACAGTTAGAACACATATCCTCTGTAACACATCTATAGCTGCTGCGCCTCAGTTTAACAATTTTTGTGGAAGTATCTGGTTGAATAAATATAATATCAGTGTATTTAAGCCAAAGAGACTAAGTTTGTAAAGTTTTTTAAAGGATGACCCTAGTTTACATTTGCTAGAAAAATTTCCAAATGGCATCAAGTGATCAGCTAGTTAGCAGCCTGGCTTTGGCAACATGTGGTTATAACACTACTTTTACCATGGAAGGTCCATGTTGCCATCACAATATAGCACTGGGAAGTTGACCTTGCCAGGATCTCCAAAGAACTCCAACAAATCAGCAAGAAAAAAAAAACACATTAAAATGTGGGTACAAAAGATGAACAAAAGCTTTTCACAAGAAGATAGAAAAATGGCCAATAAACATACCAAAAAATGCACAATGTCACTAATCATCCAGGGAATCCAAGTTAAAACCACAATGAGATAGCACCTTACCCCTATTAGAATGGTTTTCATTTAAAAAGTCCAATACAATAGATGCTGGTGTGGATGCAGAGAGAAAGGAACACCTATACACTGTTGATGGGGCTGCAAATTAGTGCAGCCCCTATGAAAACAGTATAGATTCCTCAAAGAACTTAAAGTAGACTTGATCTACCCAAAGGAAAAGACGTCATTTTATCAAAAAGACACCTGCACTCACATGTTTATCACAACACAATTCATAATTGCAAAGATGTGGAATTGACCTAAGTGCCCATCAATTCATGAATGGATTAACAAAATGTGGGGCTATATATGTCATTAAAAGGATGAAATAATGCCTTTTGTAGCAATTTGGATGGAACCGGGGACCATTATCCTAAGTGAAATATCTCAAGAATGGATAAACGAACACCACATATACTCTCTAATAAATTGAGACTGATGAACACACATGTGCACAGAGGGAAGTGAGAAGTCATTGGAAATAAGGGGGGCAGGGGCGGAAGGGGAGGGACAAACCCCACCTATCATATATAACGGACACTATTTGGGTGATGGGCACTCTTAGAGCCCTGATTCAAGTATTACAAAAGCTACCTATGTAACAAAAACATTTGTACCACCTTAATATTTTGAAATTAAAGGAGATATGGGATGGTATGTTTAAGTTTACTTTTTCATCCATTTATCCCAATTAGTATTTTTTTTTTCACTCCTTTCTCTATCTCTAACAGCTTCCAATGCAAATTTCTTCAAAACTATCAGGTTGACTTTTACTACATGAACTTTTTAGTTTCAAAGCAGGGACTGAAGGAAATCAGAACTATTTTTACCCCCAATATATGACATTTTGACATTTTGAAACCTCAAGGTTTCTTTCACCATTCTGCCCCCCATCACCACTTCAACTCTTCCAAAACTGTTAAAGTTTCTTCATCTGCTTGAGATCTGGACTCACCTAGAAGAATAACTGTCCTTGTCTTTGTAAGACCATGGCTGTGACCACACCTGAACAGACTCTTCAAGAAAATCACATCCAGTCTCTGAGACTCACTTAAATTCCAAAAAGGGAATTATTTATCAGTTTACCTTCCTTCCCAATCCATTCACTCCTCCCAGTGGGCTGTCCCCCACCTCCCCAGAACCCAGTTTACTCAAGAGACAAATGAGCTTGGAACCCTGTTGGGGAGTTGAATATTCATTTTTTGGGGGGTCCCCATGTATATGTGTTAAATAAATTTGATAACTTTTCTTTCACTCATCTGCTTTATTATGAGTTGGCTCTTTAGCAAACCTCCCAAGGGCAAAGGGCAAGTTTTGCCTTCGATCCCACAGTTTCTTACACCAAAGTCAATAAGAAAATCCTGAAGTATAACCTTCACTGGTCTTATCTTTTTGGTGGGATTTTAAATATAGCATTTAAACCAAGGCCTCCCACAAAACACAAGATGCTAAGCACACAATTGTAAAACACTCATCAGACCCAGCCTCACGTAAAATGAATAATTTCATGGGAGGCAAAAGATAAAAGAAGAAGATGAAGGGCACAGTGAACTCCTGAGTTAGCCAGAGAACCTCCTATATCAGGGAAATGAGCAGCACATTGTCCATAAACATTCAATTTCCATTTGAACATTGTTACTGAGTTTACTATAATTACCTCTTTAGGGGAATGGCTCTATTTTCTAACTGTAATTAGCTCCAGGAATCTTTTTCCAATTTCACTTTGAGTTTGCCCTTTGCTCTTGCTTCACTATTCTTCAAACCCCTTTCATCTAAAGTCTGTTTTCCTCTCAAATGAGATACTTTTTGCTTGTTTTTCTGCCTGAAATATTGTTAGCATGGTGTGGTGGTGGCTCATGGTAGTCACCAAAATAGCTGAAAAGAATGAGTAAAGTTTTAGCAAGAAAAGGAAATTTTATTGAGAAAGAGAAAACTAGGTTTATAGAGTAAGAGCAAGTATAGGTGACAGAGTGAGATGTGATCACCATAGACTGTGAATAGGCCCCGCTGCAGTGACAGGAAAAGGCAGAGGCAAGGGTCATGGGCTGGGGCTTCTCTTTCATACCACCTGGGTCAGGCCATCCTGTGGTTCAGAGGTCACCTTGGAACCAGAGTCTCATTGTCCATGCAGACCTCCCATGAGCTTCTCTGAGAGCCCACGGGGGTTGTGGACCACATGGTCTAGTCTTAAGCCTACCTTTAGACTCTGTTGTACCTGTCATTAGGCTAGAGAGTCTTCTACACCCTTTTATGGTTGGCTCACTGAGTTCTGACTGGGGGATTCTCACTATCCATGCAGACCTCCCATGAGCTTCTCTGCGAGCCCACGGGGGTTGTGGACCACATGATCTAGTCTTAAGCCTAGGTCACCTTGAGACTCTGTTGTACCTGTCCTTAGGCTAGAGAGTCTTCTACATCCTTTTACGGTTGGCTCACTGAGTTCTGACTGGGGGATTAGGAGACCACACCTCCTCCCCAGGGGTGAGTTCTCACTTGGGACAAAATTCAGATGGGAGGCATCAGGATGGAGACCTCGGCGGCCCTCATCTTCCTTCCCTGGAGAGCTGACTCTACTTAACAAACTACTTAAAAATGGTGTTTCTTTATTCTAAGTAAATGAGATCTCTTGACCTCTTCTTGCTATTTTCCTTTACATGTCAATAGCTTATGTTTTTCCCCCTAGAATTTAAAGTTTCTCATTTTTATCTCCCAAATTCAATTGTCATAATGCATAAGTGAATCTCTTACCCATCTTTAAAACAGCACCATCAGAAATTCCTGGATTACCTTTCAAATCACAATTGGGTGAACCTTTTTTTCTTTTTTAAAACATTTTTAATGGACAGGAAATGGTATAGAATAAATGCTAAATCATTTTTTTGTTAATGTTTGTAACCCCTGAAAGAACCCACTATGGCCCGGGTAACTGCAGGGCATTTTCATCCACTGACGTCTGCTGTGACTGAGGGCGGCCCGCCGACCCATCTTCCCCAGGTGCAGAAGTGACAGTGGCTGGCATGTCTGGCAGGTTTCAGATCTCCCTGGATCTCAGCCTGGCTTGGGTCGTGGTCTTGAGTGGCAGGGGCTCTCTGGTACAGGTCAGTCTGTTTTCACCTGGGTGACCTCTGACGGTTCTCCCGGGTCAGGCTGCACCCAGCCTGCTTTGTCCCGCACACAACCGTCAAACTTTGCCTGCTATTTGTGACAGTGACCAAGTAACTGCAGTCCCAAATAATCAATGCAGGTCCAATATTTGGTGAAAGGTTCTGCGCAGTGATGCTTCCTCTGCCTACAGAAGTCCACAGCACCCTCGTCGACCAGTTGCCCTCATCTGAACATTGCCTCGGGTCTGTCTGTCCCAGCCACAGAGCGGGAACCCCTGCTGGGCTGATCGCTGAGCTCCACAGTGATGGGCCACAGCCTGAACACAGCAGAAGTGACTTCCACTTCCTGCACTTCAGCTTCTCCACAGCGGGCAGCTCGACGCTCCTGGGCATGACGGCTGCAGCCCCGACCCTGACCCTGACCCTGACCAGGAGCCCTCAGTTCAAGTTGCCCCAATCTCCTTGAACCCCTTTTTGCTGCAGTATTCCATACTCTTCTGGGTATGTCTCTTGGGGTGGTTTCCAAGGCAATTTTGAGAATCATGTGCTATTCAGTATCTTTTTGAACTCTGTGCTGTTTAACCCATAAATTCTGCAAGCAGCATCATCAACTGATAAGAACCACAGCTATTCATGCACGTTCTCAGCCCATCATTCATTCATTCAACATTGATTATATTTCAGACCCTGCACTAGGGGCTAGGAAGCAATAGTGAATTAAAAGCAAACTGAGTTCCTGTTGTCGTGGAGCAGTCTAATAGGGGAGAAAATTTAAACTGTAATGATGCTATGAAGGAAACACATGGGTAGGATTTTCTCTGATAAGACTAGAGGTCCCATCTCTCAGAGGCGTTTACATTGCATAGAGAACTATTATCAATTAATCTTAACTCCCCCATCAATTCATCCTCCCTGGTGATCCTTCATTGCCCCTCCGTAGAATCCCTCTTTTCCCTCTTCCCATGACCCACTTTACCAGAACCCTCTGGGGAGCTGAAGCTTCATTTTCTGAGGGTTCCCATCAATACATGTTAAAGTAAATGTGAGGACTTTTCTTGTACTAATCTGTTTGTGAGTTGATTGTTCAGCAAACACCCATGGACAAGAGGAAATTTTCTCTTTGCCCCAAGAGTATCAATTAGCCTATGATAAAATAGGTTTCATCACACATCGTTTCATTTACAGTTGCAGTTCCAAGAACCCATCTACAGCATTGAGGACTTACAGAGTCTTCTTTAGAGGAATACTCATTCTGTTCTGTGGGGTCCAAGGGAAAGCTTCCCCTTTGCTCTCTGAAGATTCCCTGAAAAGTCAACTTGCAATAGGCAGATTTAATTGCAGAAAAGGCATACAAATTTATTAGCGTGTTCATAGGGAGAAGCAGTGATTGCCGATTCTCTAACGGAGTGTGGAAGCTGATACATCATCTTGAGGTTACAGAGAGAACGGGTTCTCTGAACCCTGGGCAAAACCAGGTTACGGTGATAAATTAGGGGCAAGACAGGGCATGGGAGGGAGAGAAGACATGGCCTGGGTAGCAAAGGTAATCTTGTTATGCAGATGACACCTCAGAAGTAGTGACCCTCAGAGAGAATAGATGGTGAGTTTCTCTTTCAGACCTTTTCAGGTGTCAGCCACTTTCTTGTACCTGGACAGGGAAAGCCTGTCTGCATCAATGCAGATTCTCTACAGATGCAAATCTCCCTACAGAAAACAGTTGCGCAGGGTTACCTCTGTTTGCTGGCCCTCTGACAGCCATCTCAAAATATGTCAAAGATGTATGTTTGGGGTAAAATAGTTCTATCTCCTTCAATTCCTTTGGCCAATTTTTAATTGGCTTATTTGTCTTTTTATTAGTGAATTGTAAGAATTATAGAATTAATAGTTTTAAATGCACAATCCTGGGCAACATTTTGTTTGAAAAGTTCTTCCTAATTCCAATGAAATCAAAGATGCCCATCGATAACTCCTGTAAAATTTTTGTGAGTCTTCAAATAGCATGGTGGAGGTAGTCAGTTCCTTGATATGATTGCTCTAGGGTTTTCACCTGAAGTCAAACCAGCACTTCTACATGAGAAAAGCATCTCACTTCAACACAAAGCAGTGTCAATCATCCGTCTCTTTTTACTGTTTTCTTGTGCCAGTTTCCTTTGGCTTTTTTTTATTGTTTTGAATTGGTGTTTAATTCTTTTCCAAATGTTTATGTCTCTTCCCACTATTCATTTCTTCCTATTTGGTTAGAATCATTGAGTTTTACATAGTTATATCACTTACACAGTCCTAGGTCAGGGCCAATTTTGGTTCATGTCAAATTAACTCACATTTGATTAACAGCAAATGTATTCAAGGCTATTAATGAGAGATAGTACCTGGGATTTATAAAGCAGTTTCTGCATATAAGGCATTCTTCAGATAGTAAGTAATTTTAATTTACAATATACCTGAAAGATAGATTTCTTATTAATATTATTTGTCCTGCTGTCACAATCCATGAAGTACCCATTGGAATGAATGTCTAATGTGATATAAGTTAATTAAAAGAACCTTTGCTTTTCATCTTGTAGGCAATTGTTTATCTAGATATCATATTCCTAATCTCTTGGCAGATTTTTTTTTAAAAACAATACATCGAATGTTACTAAAACTTGATAAATTATGCCTTGTCTTAATAGAGGAACCATGAATAAAAATCTGCCCAGCGGCTTCTGACTTCAAGATAAAAAGAAGGGGAAATAATTCAATTTTTAAAAAAGTTTGAAATGTAAATGTCTTCAGAAAGATTAATCTATTTAAAGCACACTGAATTTCAAGTGCTTTATTTAAATATGGAATCATGGAACAAATTCATTGACTACTTAGGATAAGGTGAGTACTGGGAACCACAAGAATTTAGGTCTAATTCAAACCCTGACATTAAATACTTTGGTGATGCCTGGGCAGTTCTCCCAGCCTCTGTATTTTACTTGACCCACAAGCAGCGGATCATAGTGGGTCAGATCCATAAAGTGAGAGACATTGTCCAAATGTAAACCCTAATTATTGTCTTACATAACTTTTTTTTTAAATTTAGAGGCCAGTAACAGTAACTTACATCTGTAATCTCAACACAATAGGAAACTGAGGTGGGGGGCTTACTTGAGCCCAGGAATTTAGTACCAGTTTAGGCAACATAGCCAGACTCCATCTCTACAAAAAATTAAAGAAAAAATTTAGCGAGGCATGGTTGGTGTGTGCCTATAGTCCCAGCAGCTCAGGAGGCTGAGAGGGGAAGATCTCTTCAACCCAGAAGTTTGAGGTTACAGTGAACTATGATAGAACCACTGTTCTCCAGCCTGGGTGAAAGATCTAGACCCTATCTATCTCTTTAAAAAAAAGTTTTTGAGCTAGTTTCTAACTTTTTATTGGAGAGTCTCACTCTGTTTTCCAGGCTAGAGTGCTGTGGCCTCAGCCTGGCTCACAGCAACCTCAAACTCCTGGGCTCAAGTGATCATTCTGCCTCAGCCTCCCAAGTAGCTTGGACTACAGGTGCCTGCCACAACACCCAGCTAATTTTTCTATTTTTAATAGAAATATAGTCTTGTTCTTGCTCAGGTTGGTCTCAAACTCCTGAGCTCAAGCAATTCACCTGCCCTGGTCTCCCAAGACTGCTAGGATAATAGGCATGAGCCACTGCACCTAGCCTCTAACATTTTTTAAAATGTTAAAGTATACCTGAAAATTTATATTTCTAAGTTCTCTTAAAATTATCAGGTGATTTGTCAACAGCAGTTCCAATCCTTGTGTGACATTTCTTTGGGAGTAGATGCTCCCTCTGAAACACTGAGCCTGGCTGTATAGATCTCACACCTGGCCCAGGTTACTCATTGATGTGACCTGCCCAGCTTCTGTAATCACTTGAGTTTACTACAACAAAAGCTAGGATAGTTTAAGGCTTTTTGTTGCCTAAAGTATCTATGGTACCTGTGGCAGAATCCTAATATGTTCCTCAAAATTCCACCCCCCAATATACACTCCTTGTATAATCCCCTCCCCTTAAATGCGAGGACATCACTCTCATGATTATGTTATATTAGGTGGCAAAGGGGATCTTACAGATGCAGTGAGGGTTTCTAATCAGTTGTGAGTTAATCAAAGGGAGGCTATTGTTATCCTATGTGGGCAAGGCCTAATCTGGTGAGCCCATCAAGCAACCAGAAGAAGCAGGTGCTTTCCTGCTGATCTTGAAGAAGGAGCAAACGCTCCTGTTATGAACTGCTATGGAGTGCGGTAGTCTCTAGGAGCTGATGTCTCAGAACTGCAGGAACCGAATTCTAATAACACCCTGAATGATCTTGGGAAGAGTATTCTGAACAACAGATGAGACCCAATCCCCAGCCAACACCTTAATTTCAGCCTGGTGAGACCTTGAGCAGAGGATCTGGCTAACTCATAACCTGAGTCCTGACCCGAAAAAACAGGTGTGTATTCCTTAAAGCCCTTAATTTTGTGGTATTTTCAGATTTCTTTTGCAGCAATAGAAAACTAATATGCTATCTATGAAGGTGAAAGAAACCAAAAATATTGCACCCAAAATATATTCCTTTAACACCATCTTGGAATCCAAAGCATACGTGTGTGTGTGTGTGTGTGTGTGTGTACACAGTCTGTATGTGTGTGTGTTTATTTGTGTATATGTGTATGCTTGCGTGGGTATTAAGCATATATTTCCTAGATCTGTCTACTGAAAGGGCCAAAAAGCAAAGTAATGCCCGTACCCATCAGAGCAGCATCCACATTTTAGTCTCTGATGTCGTTCCCTAGTGAAAACAACTAGGCATTTCAGAGAAATGGCTGATTGCACGGTTTGGGCAGGGGCAGAAAGTAATTCTGTTATTCCAGAAAGTAAAGAAGTATTCAGAAGCATGATAGGGGCTTTTCCGAAGGGCACAGAAGCCAGCTAGAATAGATTCCAACCAGCCAAAATATGGGACAATTTGAATACAAAAATCAATAAAAGTAGGCTCAGTGCCCATAGCTCAGCAGTCAGGGCGCCAGCCACATGCACCAGGGCTAGTGGGCTCAAACCTGGCCCCAGCCTGCTAAACAAACAATAACAAAAGAAATAGCTGGCCAATGTGGTGGGCGCCTGTAGTCCCAGATACTTGAGAGGCTGAGGCAAGAGAATCACTTCAGCCCAAGAGTTGGAGGTTGCTGTGAACTGTGATGCCACGGCACTCTACCCAGGGTGACATAGTGAGACTCTGTCTCAAAAAAAAAAGTAATAAGTTATAATTCATTAAAAAATACAAATGTATGAGCCTTTGCTGATAATAGATGATTGGTAAATAGAAAGACAGAGTGATAGATAAGTAATAGAAGTAAGTGACTTCTCTTGCTTAAAGTGGAATGATAGGGACTTGCTGGTAAATGTAGAGGGTGTGCTGGGTTTGGGAAGTCGTCATTTGCAGCCATGGTGATGGAGACTGGATTACACAAGCATGATCGGTGCATGCTAAGCCTAGGAGGCTGATGGGGACTGGATTACACAAGCGTGATCGGTGCATGCTAAGCCTAAGAGGGTGATGGGGACTGGATTACACAAGTGTGATGGGTGCATGAAACTGAGTGAGAAACAGGATATTTGCAGAGTCTTAAAATACCCCTCCCCCACTGACTTCTTAATGAAGAAACCCAGAAAGTACAGAAACCGGGCAGCACCTTGCTCAGGTGATCAACATCAACACCATCCATGAGGGACAGATGGACATTCTGTGCTTCATAATCCATCCCAAGGAGAATGCAACACACCTGTCCTACCCAGTACTATACAAGGAAGCAAACCCTTCACCTAATCAAGAGGGTGCATCAGACAAACACAAAATGAGGAACTTTCTTTTTTTCAAAAAATGTGAAGCAGTGATTTCTAACCGGTGTGCTGTGGCACAGTGGTGTGCCGTGAGAGGATGTCCTGAAAATTTTTAAAGATCCTAATTAAATTATTTTTGAAAGAAGTTGTGAGCACATGTGTTTTAAAAAAAAAGTGGAAAGCACAATAAATATATTCTTTTTTTAAACTCTTTTTTGTTGATCAACATAATTTAAGTGTTCCATGGAGGTTTAGCTATAGGGTCAAGTGTCAAGTGTGCTGTGAGATTAAAAATGTGTAGAGGGATAGTATTCTTCAAAAATGTCAATTCCATAAAAGAGAGAAAGGTTATGGAAGTTTTCCAGATTAAGAGAGGCTAAAGAGGCCTGGCAGCTGCACGCAGTTTACCCAACCCTAGACTCAATCCGACACTGAGAAGGAAAATGTGCTGGGATGGCAAAATCAGAATACGAAAATTTTGCCTTTTTAGTAACCACAGCAACTCACTAGGGGCATGAACAATCACTAGAAATTAGTGCACAGGACAAAATGTAACAGAAGAATCTCTGGATTTTTCACCAAACTATACCACATACATGGACTTCTCTGATTTGCTGATCCCTTAAGTCAGGATAAGATCCCCCTCTGCACTCTGCACTCACTGTGCTCTGACTTATCGCAGTCTCCAAGGCATCTCAGGTTTACTTGAAAGGACAGAAATTCATGGATATATACAGATATAGGTATAGATGGATATATAGAGAATTTTTTAAATTTCAGATTAATATGAGGACACAAATGATTAGGTTACACTGTGTTTCTCTAAGGTAAAGTTCAAGTTGTGGTTGAGCCCTTTATCCAGGTGGGGTGCTGTGTACCCTTACATTGTGCTCATAAGATGAGAGCTTATGAGGTCTCCCCCTCCCACCTTCCCTTTCCACTTTTCCTCCTCTCCTTTTCTTTCCCCCCACTTGAATATACTTGAGTTTTCCTCTCGTGTGGGAGTGTAGTTGTTTTTCTATGGGTTTCATATTACTACTGAGTACATTGGATACAACCTTTTCCATTCTTGTGACACTTTACTAGAAGAATGTGTTTCAATGCCATCCAGGTTACCAAAAACATGTTAAGTCTCCATCTTTTTTAGTGGCTGAATAGTATTCCATGGTATACTTATACCACAGTTTATTAATCCATTCGTGAGTTGATGGGCACTTCAGTTGTTTTCACATCTTGGCAATGGTGAATTGAGCTGCAATAAACATTCTAGTGCAAATGTCCTTGTGATAAAATGATTTTTTTTTCTTCTGGGTAGCTACCTTGTAATGGGATTATAGGATGAAATGGAAGGTCTATGTTTGACTCTTTGAGGATTCTCCATACTTCTTTCTATAGAGACTGTGTTCCTTTCCAGTCCCACCAGCAGTGTAAAATTGTTGCCTTCTCTCCACATCCACATTAGCATCTGCAACTTTGGGACTTTGTGATGTGGGCTGTTCTTACTGGAGTTAGGTAATATCTCAGGGTGGTTTTGATTTGCATTTCTCTGATGATTAGGAATGATGAGCATTTTTTACATGAGTTTGTTGGCCTTTCATTTGTCTTCTTCAAAGAAGTTTCTCTTCAAGTCTCTTGCCCACTTATAAGCAGAACTGTTTGCTCTTTTTGTTGTTGTTGATTAACTTGAATTCTCTGTAGATTCTGGTTATCAGTCCATAGGCAGATTCACAGCATGTAAATATCTTCTCCCAATCTGAAAGTTAGTTATTGTACCCTTGGCTGTGTAAAAGTTTTTAGCTTCATCATGTCCCATTTATGAAATTAAAGACAAAGTCACCAAGAATTATTGTTATGTTTTTAAAAATATATCAATAATCAAAAGGTACTGAAAGACATATAGTGAAAAGTCCTCCTTGAACCTTTGATCCCAAGCAATGCAGTTACTTCTCTGGAGAAATCGATGACATGAGTTTCTGATATATTTTCCAGGCATATTTTGAGTATGCATGAGCGTATATTAATATATATGCAGATTCTATTCCTAATATGCATGTACAGTGCCCTGCACCCTGTTCATATTTTTCACCCAGCAATATATCTTGCAGTTCATTCCATATCAGATCACAGAGAACACTTTTGTTTTCTCTGGGGTTAAGTGTACTTTGTTGCATGACATTACCATTACTTAAGCTGTCCACTACTCACAGACACTTAGGTTTGTTTCTGTCTTGCAACAATGGTGCGATAAATATGTCAATTTGCAAACGTTTGAACACATTAATAAATTAAATTTTCAGAAGAATTTTAGGGTCAAAGAAAATCCTACTGTAAATGTGGTCAATATCATCAAATTGTCTTCCATAAAACTGATACCGACATATTTTGCCCTCCAAATCTCATGTTGAAATTTGATCCCCAATGTTAGAGGTGGGCCCAGTGGGAAGTGCTTTGGTCATGGATGTGGATTGCATGTAAATGGCTAGCCCTGTCCTCAAGGTAATGAGTGAGTTCTTGCTCTATTCGTTTCCAAGAGCAGGATATTTAAAAGAGTCTGGCACCTTTCTGGCATCCTTGCTTCCTCTCTTGCCATGTGATCCGCACACACCACTCCCCTGTGCCTTCCATCATGAGAGCAAGCTTCTATCAGAAGCAGGTGTTGGTCCCATACTTCTCCTACAGCCTGCAGAACCATGAGCCAAATAAATCTTTTTTCTTTTATAAATTGCCCAACTTCAGGTGTTCCCTTATAGCAATCCAAACAGACTAAGACAGGTACCAGTTTTCATCCCCCTATAAATGCTGTTAGAGGTGAGAGTTTACCTCAGAGCTGTTCAGTGGATCTGACAGTTCACCCAGCAGAACTACCAAGTTTGAGTCAAAGGGAGAATAAGAAACCAGGGTGGTGGAAAAGGAGGCAGCTAGGACTCCAGTATATCAGAATGGAAGCAAAGTTTTTATTTAAAGTGAAGAAAAAGAGTAAAAGAAAGCATAGCTAAGCATAAGCTTTCCCAGAGAGTGAAAAAGGGTCCCTTCCTGCCACCTACACAAACAATATGAGTATTTCTGTCCCAATTCCTCCTACGTTCATCTTGAAGAATTTTCACTGGTTTCCCTGAGGCCTCAGGCCTGCTGTCCTGGTTTTATTGGTTATAGTTACTTCAGTTTTCACACAAATTCAATTTTCTTTACTTAATATTATTAGCCATTATTTTACCAGGGATGGTATGGTGGCTGTTAGTCTGGTGATGTTTGTGGCAACCATGGTGTGCCTTGTTCTGTGCCAGGGACCATTCACAGGCTCGAGGACATGGGTCACAGGCCAGCAGTTATATTTTGCAGAAATAGCACAGTTTGGTTAAGTAGGTCACACATAGCCACCAGTTTTTGCTTCAGGGCCCTTTCCAACGTTCTTGTCCAGAAGGCCATGATCCTCTCCTACTTCTCTGTAGCATTTTAACCTCCTTCCCTCCCTAAATAGTAGAAGCGCCCTTGACAAATCAAGCAAGAGCAGTCCTTATCTCTAATAAAGGCAGAAAAATTAGCCAGTACTTGAGTCCCACCTACTCAGGAGGCTATGGTAAGAGGACCCCTTGAGTTCAAGAGTTTGAGGTTGCTGTGAGCTTGTTAGGTCCGAAAAAGCCTCCCGAAGTAGCCCCAACCGACAAACTCGAGACATACTCCGATGTAAGGGCATAAGGTGAGATTTTATTACAGGCCCCGGGTAGCCTGGACTCCCCTGGCATGCAAGCCTAGGACGAGCCCCGAACTCGGGGCGAAGGCAATTTTTATAGGGTACAGAAAGCAAAAAGGGGAGAAGGGTACGAGTACACTTTTGATTGGAGGTTGGTGAGATCACTAGTAAAGAAGGAAGTAAGGGAGGATTTACATTGGTGGCAGATGATTTCACTAGTAAAGGTGAATTTGGATTGGTACAGGTGAGGGGTGGGGGTCTCTTAACCGGGGGCTAGAGTTGGTGCAACCTGGTTACCTGTATTTCAAGGTAATAGAAACTTACTGTTTATTATAGCAGCTATTTGCCTAAGGCGACTCAGTTTACAGCACAGTGGCTGTGCAACCTGGGGTGGGGGAAGGCAGCAGGGAGTGGTCCTGTAGGTTTCACTGGCGGGAAGGCTATGTGGTAAACACCTAGGAATGCGGCTTGTACTGGGGCTTGTGCTGCAAACAACAAAATGGAGCTAGTCTGGCTCTCACACAAACTCTCTCCCAAAGTACCCCAGGCCCACACAGCCCTACCAACACCTCACTCATTGCACAGAGGACAACTATGACTCTGTTCAGCTGGAAGCAGTTTCAGAAGACTATCATCCTCATCATCCCTTTTAACAAAAGTCAAGAATGTTGGGGGGAGCCTAGCACAGCCCTATACAAACCCTCCATCATTCTTCTCCTCCTAAGACAAAGGACACAAAGAAATTAGCCCCAACCCCAAATTTTGCACCAAAGGACCCTAATTCACCAAAGGCCTTTGGGCAAGTTGTAGAATTTACCCACCCCATATAGTCTCAATAAAAAGGGTCTCTAAATGCCCCCCAAAGAAGATGCCATCTTTGCACTGCCCTGGAGGGTAACTTTCTGTCCCCTTTCAATAAATTTGACCTAAAATTCTCTGTTTCCCCCTATCTGGTCTCTAAACACCACCACTTACACCTTTTAGTATCCAGGGCTATTTTGTGATTTGACCATTATTGGTATTGCCTGGAGAACTTTCCCATAGTCCTGTCCACTTCTCATGAAGCTGTTTGTTTCATGTCCTGAGCAAAAACCTGTGTTTCAGCTGGAAAAGATCTAGGTCTTATGCAAGAGTAATGGAACCCCTAGGAGAGGGAAATTTTTAAACAATAGCCAAAACTTCATGCAAATGATGTAAATACTTTTGGATTTGTATGTCAGTCTCCTACTGAGAAGAAAGTTGGATTGGGGATTTTTGGAAGGTTTTTTCAGATATTACTTCATAAGGTCTTATATTTAGCCTGCTTCTGGGGGCCACTTGGATTTGGAGCAGTGCTAAAGGCAAAATCTGATCTCAATGGTTCTCTTGTCAGAGTTTAGCTGTAATTTTCTTTAATGTATGGTTTATTTTCTCTACCTTTCCTAAAGACTGAGGTCTCTATGCTAAATGCAATCTCTATGTGATATGCAGATGTTTACTTAGAAATCCAGTTGATTTTTTTCTGTGATGGTAGATCCAGTATTACTCTATAATTTTTGTGGTTATTCATGGCAAAGAATTATTTCCCAGAGCAAACATTTTACTATCTCCTGAGACTTTTCTCTGCAGGTCAAGAAAATCTTCACCCACGCTGAGAAAGGATCCACTAAAACCAGTAGAGATTTATACCATTTGCAAACAGGCATCCATATAAGTCAAAGTGGCAGTCCTCAAAGGGCATGTCTTTTGGCACTGATATAGAGTCACTGTAGGTTTAGTTACCATAGCAGGATTATTTTGTCTGACAGATTAAACAACTAGAAGTGACCCTCTGAATGATATTGGTAATTCTTTCTCTGCTACGCAATGTCCAGTGAACTTTTCCAAGTCCCCCACCCATAACATGTGACCTCATGCAACCATGTGATGAAGGCTGCTAGGGGTCTTTTGGGAATCTAGGCCCACACTTCCTCACTCATCTTTTAGCAATGTTGGGGTGTCAGGTATTGTACACCTTCTGTGTTGTTTGTCCATCATCTTCTTTATCATATTCAGGTTGATGTTCTGTTAGGTTTATTTGTGGAATTACAGGCTCTATAATCTCCTGGTGAACAGAAAGTCTTTATTAGCCAGCTGATTGCCTTATGACACTGTATCCACTCCCTTCTGATGTCCTGGGTAGTGGATGACAGTCACGTTAAGGGGCTTTTATACTACCTCTATTAATCTTAAAATTTTTGATGTGTGTTTCATCTCTTTGTTATTTGCAGTCAGCATTCATTCCATATATTTCCAAATGCATGTAAAACAAGATAAGTAAACTTAAAGTCAGTATACATGTTCAAATTTTTCCTTTCTGACATCTCCAAAGCTTTATTTGAGACCACTAATTCAGCCTTTTGAGCCAATGTCCCTGGAGGTAAAACTCTTGCCTGCTGAAAACCCACCCAAATAATAATTGTATAATGAATTTTTAATTTTCTATTTTCAACATAACTATTTCCTTCAACAAACAGAATCCAATCTACCAAATACATGGGGCTGTTCCTCACATCCAGGAGGTTAGAAAATACTTGTTTAATTACCTGTGCACAATCATGTTAAATGGGGCCTGGATTTAAGACAGGTAGCAAGGTGATAAGATTTAATTTATTTATTTACTTTAAAGGGATTTCAGATTATCCAAAAAGAGGGCCTGATACCACCCCATCCTTCTAGCTATTAACCACATGCCACCATCTGCTGCAAAAGACTCATATTTTAGTGAGGCACAAACACAATGATAGGCTGGACCAGAGTAAATTGTTCAGCCTCCTTGAGGAGCTTATAGGTGGCAGCCACAGCTGTAAAGCAGAATGGCCAAATAGCTGATGTTTGATCAAGTTGATGGGATATGGAGCCATTGGTTGATTTTTGGTCGCCACCAGTTGGAGCAGCAACCCTGGGCCCATTTCCATTCTCTCATGCACACTTAGGAAAGGCTTGGTTAGATTTGGGTAGTCCAGAGCACCATAAGTCCCATCTTCTGTTCCTTTAGGGGCCTCATACAAAGCTTTGGATATCAGCCCAAAGTTTGGAATCCAATTATAGTAATATGCTGCCATCTCTAAGAAAACTTTTAGCTGTCTTTACATTTGGGTTTGAGGATCTTGTACAATTATATTCTTTCATTCAGCTAACCAAGTCCTTTTACCTGGTTTTATCAAGAAGCCCCAAAACTTGAGGCATTACTAGAAAATTTGAGCCTTAGGTCTGGATAACTAATAGCCAGCCTAGGCTAAATGATTTAAAGTTGTTATAGCATTTTTCAGACAAGCCTTGTAAGTTTCTCCAGTGACTAAAAGATGAATTATGCATTTAACTAAGACTTATTTTCCAGTTAGAGTTTCTCTAAGTACTTAGCCAGGACCTCCCCAGAGAGGGTAGGTGAATTTTTAAAACACTATGGAAACATAGTCCAACAAAATTGAGGGTTGTTGTTTATTTGTTTGTTTGTTTACTTTATGGGTTCTATCACTTAAAAGTAAAGATTTTCTGTGAGTCAGGTGTTACTGGTATACATAAAAAGGCATTTTAAAATACAAAACTGAAAACTAACTTGTTTCCAGGGGTAAAACATTCAGAAGTGTATATGGATTCAGGACTTTAGGATGAATGTCCTAAATGGTCTCATTAATGGCTCTCAAGTCTTACACAAACCCATACTTATGTGTTCCTGGATTTGTTATGGGTAAAATGTGATTTTGGTATATCATATGTCAAGTTCTAATAAGACTATGTTTCTGAAATGTATCAATCAAAGGAGACTGTGTCTCTTTTCTGAAAGGATACTGATTCTTCCAAGGT
Source organism: Galago senegalensis (assembly GCA_963575145.1). Classification (NCBI taxonomy): domain Eukaryota; kingdom Metazoa; phylum Chordata; class Mammalia; order Primates; family Galagidae; genus Galago; species Galago senegalensis. Next base: position 18,787 of record CAUYTI010132872.1, on the reverse strand, counting down.
CCTGGTGAGCTTGGCTTAAGAATTATTTCTTCCCAATGGGCCTAAATGAAAATTTCACCATTCCATATCATGGAGTTAATTTGATTCTCTGTTTTTGGTGGCCAAATTTATCTGGCTCATGGGACTGTTAATCCAGCTGCCAGTCCTGTTCATGGGGCATAGGTAGCTGAAGTCAGTTGGTAGTTGGAGAAAAAGTTATTTCTGCCTGAAATTTTTATAGCAAGTCTCACTCTGTGAGAGGGATGGGACATTCAGACACATGTAGAAATTGATATTTAATATACTCTTTTTAAATTATGCAGTCCAAAGTCTTCAGGAAGAAGTACTTATTAGATTTTCCAGGAACTCCAGGGATGGTTAGTGTGTCATCCAATGTGGGTTCCAAGGGAGTATTAACTACTAAATATGTAGCCCCTATATTTATTAGAAAGTCCTTTTTCTGTCCCCTGTTATTTTCATCCATGGCTTTTGGGAAATGATGAGGACTTCCATCAGCATAAGTACCCTCAGTTTTCCTCAGAGGACTTGACCTGTTTGGCCATCAGGCCAGCAGGTCTTTTTTCTCCTCACCCTCCCTTATTCAGACACTGATTCTTCCATTCTTAGCCTTCCTTTTTGCTGTAGGAACATGGATTTTTCCCTATCCTTGGGTAATTTTCTTCCCAGATTACCTCATTTTTACCTTGATTTGACCCCAGGAAGACAAACACAGCCTGAGTATTCTTTTTTCTCTTTCTCACTGAATATCTTACATGCTATTTCCACCAACTAGGAGGGATTCATGCTGATGGCTCCCTCCACCTTTTGGAGTTTCTTTGGGATTTATGGAGAACTTTGGGAGATACATGTTTACATATGTATATTGACAGGTTTCTTGGGGGGCTACATATACATCACAAGTACATACTTGTGCTATGCCTGATATATCTGTTCTAAAAGTTTAGAATGGCCCTTGGTACCCTTCTGCTGTACAACCTGCACCATGTTTAAATGTTTTTGCTTTAGCATTTCCTTCCTTATTCCTTCCAGGAAAACCAATGTTTACAATGTTCTAAAATTGGCAAAACTTCCATTATTAGGGTCCCAATTATGTTCCACTCCTGTGATGGCTGCCTCAGGGGTTGGATTGGCCCCTGGATTTTCATCATGAAGCTTGGTCTCCTCTTCCTGGGTTTTGTCCAACACCAATCCTCTCTTGTTAGTGGTTAATAGCATATTCAATAGTGTGTGGATGTCTGCCCAGTTTGCTGATAAGTAGGAAATATCATGTTAATTAAATAAGTCATTTGTGCTGAGTCATCCTGATAAGAGGGCTTATAATTTTTCTAGTTTAGCAAACTAGATGTACAGAATGAGGTATGTGTCCGATAAAACCTGGTTGACTGGCCTCCTGGAGCTATTCCCACTGACAGCTGTTGGAGGGGTGTGGCCCTACCAGTACTCCCTCCTTTGGGGCTTAGCTCCATGGAAAAATTGAGTTCCCTGGTAGATGTTAGATGGGGACACCACCTCCAGGCCACTCTTCCAAAGGTAAGGGGAAGCTGTCCCTCTCTGCTCCACTTCAGAAGCTGATGGGACCACAGGAGTGTGAGCTACACAAGCCTTATCCAGCTTACCAGCTTACAGTGATCATCATCACCCTGAACTATAACCTTTTATTTTTTTTTTTTTGAGACAGAGCCTCAAGCTGTCCCCCTGGGTAGAGTGCCATGGCATCACAGCTCACAGCAACCTGCAACTCCTGGGCTCAAGCAAGCGATTCTCCTGCTTCTGCCTCCCATGTAACTGGGACTATAGGCACCTGCCACAATGCCCGGTTATTTTTTGGTTGCAGCCATCATTGTTGTTTGGTGGGCTGAATTCAAACCAGTCAGCTCAGGTGTATGTGGCTGGTGCCTTAGCTGCTTGAGCCACAGGCACCAAGCCTAACCTCTTATTTCTAAGTGACTGACTTTTCTTTGAATGATCAAAAAATTTCAATCTTTTCTTACATTGGCATTCTATAAAGACATAAAACACTATACATGTTCAAGCTGTAAAATAGTATAAGAATTTAAAGAACCATTCAAAATCCATCTTTCCTCAGAACCCAAAACATACATAGGCCAAACAGTATTATAATAAAAAGTTAATTGCTTTTTAGTCAGAGGGAAGTACCCTTCAGAGCCCAATCACATAGGATTCACCCTAGTGTGCTTTCCTTCAGGTAGAAACTTTCATTGTATCACGGTGGTTAACCAGACAATCAGAAACAGAGAATGAGAGTGCACTTGTAATCAGACCAGAATAAAGAACTAATTTTTTCTTTAAGGGATAAGGGGTGTTGATTTAACACAACAAAGAATCCTCAGGACCAATACTCCATTGGTACCTCTGGAGAAGATTCTAAGGTAAGTTTCTTAAGATCCCTCTGCCCCATTCACATGAAAGTTACAGAAATTAAGGGGAGAACATGATATTTGCCATAAGCCTCTGGCTGATCCCATCTAGGTCACCACATATGTAACTGGGGTGAAAGAACCAGGAATCAAACACATGTGGATGAAAATTGACCTTTATTATCAAGATTTGGAATCCCAGGAAGACAGGGAGATTGTTCTCAAAACTTGTTTTACCCTCAGAGAACTTTACAGAGTTCTTATATTGAAACAGCATTTGTGAGAGAAGGATGGACCCTACTTCAGGTATAATTAATTAATAGAAATTTATTGGTAACTTGATACACCTGCAGGTGCACCTACAGAGGGCTGTTGTGGTGGGCCAACAAGCAGCCTCGAATAGCAGGGAAGAAGCCTTTTTATACTATTATTTTGCAAATTCAGCAAGCTAGCACAATACAGAAGCCAATCATAGCAGTTAACACAATTTAATACAGCTCAGGGGTCAGTCACAAGGTAAGGGTACATTATAAAAATTTACACAACTCTGGGTGAGGGTACATATACATCATAAGTACATTACTTCATGATCATAAGATGGGGGTTACATAGTTCAGGGGGTATAAAACAAGTGTTGGGTAAATTTCCAAGAACAACTAGGGTCCTTTTCACCCAGGGCTTTATTTGGAAGCCACCCCTCCCTTTTTCAACCCCTCCCTGCATATTTCCTTAATTTCAGGCTGTTTCTCTACCCTTGAGAGGGCTGGAACTAAAAGGCTTAGGAGAGGTTTTTTTTTCAAGGTTAGGGGGCTTGTTCCCCACTGGGCTTAGGGAGGGGGTCAAGGGCTGGGGGCTTGGTTATTACATTCCCCACTGGTCTTATTGCACAATTGAATCTTCAATTGGATGTGAATAAGTCCCCTGAAGAGTTTCCTCAAGCTTCAGCCATGCGTTGACCAGCCAGCCTCCGGTGTGTGGCTGGAGCAGGGCATCTTCATATTGAAGTAACTGGGTTTCTCTAGTAATAAACTTTAGTTCGCTGTTGAATATAATTACTATATACAATTGTTTTATGCATTATTGATAAATAATACAGGTGGGTTACAGCCTTTAGTTAAATTATTTTTCTCTCTCTAATTTCTCTGTTCATTAAAGATAAATGACAGCAATATTAACTTAGTTGCCAAATAAACTGTACTTAATATACATAGAGTGCAGTAAGAATAACTAGTCATCTATGTTTCTTTTATTTAACATTGGTTTTGCTGGAATTTTATAAGAAATCTCAGGCTGGATCTTCTTCATAGTCTCTTGTGAGCCCAGGTTTATCTGTGCCATTTGATACCTGTATGCACTGGTAAATAGCTCTTTTCTCAAGGCCTTCCAAGCATACTTTGATCCCTGAATCCATTAGCAAGTGACCTTCATTACTTACCACAGATCAGGGCAGGTTATTGATGGGTATTTGGCCAGTTCTTTCAAAGGGCTTTCTTCTGGGCTTTAGTTTGAAGTTCTGTAGCCTGGGTATTTCTGGAAATGCTATTCCAGTCAAAGTCTCGGTATAAAAATTAATGTCTTTATCTTATAAAATAAAATAAATTCTTATTGAACTTATGCAAATACCTGTACTATTAAAAGTTAAGAGTATTTACTAATGGCCTTTTAAATTCTGGGGAGATTAAAGAGAGAAAAACATCTGTTGAAATTATTTTACTTATAAGTATGTATATTATTTCATAAATTGTTATTTGAAAACTGAAGAATTATTTTCTTGTTTCTGGAATAACATCATCAACAATATTTTGAACAAAACCCCATAATAAACCAGTTATATTTGAAATTAGGTTAATAATATTCACAGACAAGTTAACTTTTTAATGGAGCTAACTTTCTATAAATCTGCTTTTTATAGGCCAATGTTTTATACATGAGGACAGATCAATGCTCCATAATGCTTTATAATATTGGAACATGTATATCCATAATTAATTGCCATTTTATATCTGACACTTTTTTCTCAATACATTTTTAATAAATCAATAAGTTTAATTGCTTTCAGTGGTCTTAATACTTCAAGAAGACTAAATTTAGGATTGTGCCTTTTGGTGGTTTTCTGTTGTAAGCCTGAGCTGAGCTTGAACCCACCAGTCTTAGTGCCTGTGGCCAACACTACAACCACTGTGTCATAAATTTAGGGTTTTGAGTTTGGAAGGTTTGTCAAATATCAAAGGCTTAAAACATTTATATTAATAGGATCACAGGTTAAAACCTTTTACAAAGTTTTTTATCTACACAAATCATTTACAACATGCACAGACTTTTTTCATTAACATAAGAGTTTTCTTTGTCAGGTTATTTCCACAATTTCTTTTAATTAAAAGGCAAGAATTTCATTCTTTTAAACTCTTATTCTTTTACACAAATTCATTTTTTAACAATTTAAATAATTAAATTATTACATTTTACAAATGAGAAATATTTTATCTAATATAACATTGACATAAGATTTTTGTTTTACCTAATGTTGGACAGGGATCTTTATCTTTCAGGCTCAAGTGGGCTCAGATATTAAATTTTTACTTCCAAAAACAGACTCCTTGAGCCCCAGTGAAGTTATTAATAAGGTTAGTTTTATCTAAATTAAAGAATACACATCTTAACTCTTTTTTCAGACAAAAACTTTTGCTTCAAAATCTTAACAACTGTTTCACATGAGAGACTGCATGCATTGATTTGCTAGGGTTAAATATTTCCTAGGGCTATTTATTTTATTTATTTATTTTTTCAGACAAAAAATTATGTAGAAAACTTTACACCTGGGTTTTTCTCCTCTTTCCAAGAGACTGTCTATTATATTTTCTAAAGCATGAATTTTCTGTTAACAGTCAGGGTGCTAGGAATATTTTTATTAGGGAATTAAATAGGAAACAGTGAATTAAAATAAACAAATACTTATAATAGTAATTTCTGGCAAACTCCTAATAAACTTAATTCTTTTGGCTGAAACTAACTCTTTAGCAAAATAACATACATAACAGACATAAGCTTGACAATATTTAACAATTTACATTTACTTTTTGTACTCTTGCATTCTTAAAACCAGAACTAGAATATACTCTATATTTTTAAATATGCCAGTAGGTGATTTAATACCCCAGAGGTTGACTGAATTTTTTCTTTCATTTGATGGTGTCTTCAAAAGTTTTTGACAGGCTAATAGCCTGGCAAACTGAGGTTTCTAAGTCTAAAGTTCTTGTTTGTTTGGTTTTAAGGGGATTTTCTCTGTCTTGTTTCTATTTCTTTTACCTTAGCTAGTTCTACTTTGCTCTGGGATTTTTTCACTTGTTAGTAAGGAAGGTTTCTACAGATACCTGGGCCCCTAGTGTTATGGCTCCCGTCAGTACTGTTCTCACTGTGGCTCAGTTTCCATCCTGCAGATGCTGAGTTTCCCTTAGGACTCTGTTCCTGTATGGAACTGTGAACTTTGCTTAACCACCACTACTGTGGATCCAATCTGCTAGCTTTGTCTATAGGTAGGCTACCACTTATTTCTGTATTTATTTCATCTTTAGCACAAGGGTGAAACATTGCTGGGCTGAGCTCAGGGTTATATATAATTGACCTGTCAGATTAGAAGAGCATGTCAAAAGCAGATTTCAAACTCATCACCTGTTGTCCATATAGCTTGGTGTAATGGTAATTAGCATCACCTGCTCTCTGCATAGCTTGGTGTAATAGGTTAGTTGCTGGGCCCATCTCTGGGCCAACTCTACAAACATAGCATTTCTGTTTCAGCTTATAGCTTTTAAAGCCTGCTACTAGAGCCTGTGTATCTGAGGCTATCTTTCTAGCCCACTTGGAACTTTCAGCCATAATAATTGAATTTAACAATCAATCATATATCTTTTTAATAGCTTACAACAAGTTATAGTAAAATTTAACTAAAAACAAATATTGAAATCAGCTTACCTGTGGTGGAGTGTTTGTCAGCTGGCCTCCAGAGGGTGTTGGATTCTCCACAGACCCTGGGAAGTTTTCAGGGGTGCCTCCTCTCAAAGAGATCACAGCTTCCTGGAGGCCGTCTGAGGACATGTACTCATCAGGTTTTGGCTTTGGGTTGGGTGTTTGCCTTAAGATCATTTGTAGCCTGACAGTTTTATTTTTGGCAGCCTAGCAATTAAAAGAGGAACAAAATTTTCTTTTTAACATTTATAGTGAACTTCACAGTAACCCTTCAATTGCCAGAACAGGGCTAAACAAACTGAGCCTTTACAATGGAACTATATAGTATAAGTTAATGGTAATGGAAACATCGAAGGTATACAGGAAGATGGATTGAAATGTTACTTACTTTTAAATACAATAAAAAAAATTTACAATATGAAAGACAATTTTTCACAAAAGGAAGGAAGTTGTGGGCCCATTATTAGAACCAGAACTGTCTCTCCCTTTTCTTTAACTTACGCAGACCATCTACTACTTGCACAGACCATCTATTACATACACAGATCCTTTTCAGCATTTTTACACAAGATTGCTTTCTACACCAGACATTTTTTTTGTACAGTATCATGTCACTTCTTTTTTTTCTTTACTTTAAAAAATTCACTTTCCCAATCCTTTTTAATTTTTCCTACTCTCAAACTTTACTTCTTAGAAAACAGGATTTCAATTTACAATAACATGAATGACACCAGCTAAAAATAGATGTTAAAGTGGTTTACTTCTGGTGGGGTTAGCTGGCCTTCTGGGGGAAGGGGGATTTTAGGTACTCTGAGAACCCTAGATTTTAGGTACTCTGGGATGTTTACAGGAGGTGCCTTCCCTCGGAGGGATCACCGCCCTTCAGAGATAACTTATGCCCACTAGAGTACTGTTAAATGGCTATTTTAAGGAGTACAAAATAACTTTTAATTCTCTAAACAGACACTGAATATACATCTTAATTTAAAAAAAATACCCTGAAAGAAAATAACTAATAATTTAATCAAACAATTCAGCTCTTCACCCAGGGCTGAGAAATTCTCAGCGGCCACCCCCTGGGTGAAAAGTAACTCATCTCAGCCACAATCAGTGGTCCCTAGTTAAAACAGCACAATCTTTGAAAAGAATTTTAACACTTTGAAAGGACACCAAAAATATTTAAAAGTAATAATTTTACTAAAAAGAGGAATAAGAAAAACCACAAAGATCTCTTCCAGAGCAAAACTTGAGTTTCCTGCCAGAATTAAACCATGATTTACTTAAATAGATATTCAGGGCTATAACCAAAAGACATTAAATGATGCACTGGAAAATTTGCAAGCCAAACATAAACTTTACTAAAAGTTATCACCAAATCTTATTAACACAAGAGCAAAGGACTTTAAAATCAGCACAGTGGCTGGAATCAGGAAGTTATTGAAGAGACTGAAAGAAATGTTCAAGATTGGGGAAGGGGGGGTCTTGCCTAGTTGTCATAAAGACACTGGCCAAAATAGTGGAATCTATAAATCAAGCATAACCATGACAAACAGGTCCAACATAAATTTGACTGGCAATTTTCACACAATCTCCCTAACAGAAGAGAGTTCTTTCTTTCTTTCTTTCTTTTCTTTTCTTTTCTTTTCTTTTCTTTTCTTTTCTTTTCTTTTCTTTCTTTCTTTTCTTTCTTTCTTTTCTTCCTTTCTTTTCTTTCTTTTCTTTCTTCCTTTCCTTTCCTTTCCTTTCCTTTCCTTTCCTTTCCTTTCCCTCCCTTCCTTCCTTCCTTCCTTCCTTCCTTCCTTCCTTCCTTCCTTCCTTCCTTCCTTCCTTCCTTCCTTCCCACCTATCTGTGTGAAGCTAGAATATATATACTTGTCACCACAAAATATGCCACTTTGGGTAGCATTATTTTGAGTTTAAGGTACTTCAAAACAGCATAACCAGTAGGTATAAGAAGGGCACTCTGACCCTCTCTTTTCTCATTCTGAAAGTGGGAGGTAAAAGCCCCAGGTGGTGGACATCCCTCCTATACTAGAAGGAAAGTAGCATCCTTATCATCCAGGATGGGAAGTTTAGGCTCAGAGAGTTCTGTACAAACAGACTTAAATAATTTTTATCTTCCTTTAGTCTCCACTCATAGTTTAGTTATTTTTCTACATGGCCTCTCTTTGTTCAACCTAATATGAAAGCATTTAGGTTTTGCCACGTCCTCAGGTCTTCATTTCCTTATGAGGGACTCTGCGTCACACAGAACTTGTATTAAATAAATGTATTTGCTTTTCTTCTGATGATATGTCCATGTCAGTTTCATCCTCAGGTCCAGCTGAAAATCTAAGAGGTAAGTTTTACAGACTTTATTTAGAGAAATTTTAGGTTCTCAGCAAAATTTCTAATATAAATATTTCTAATGTACTCTTTGCCCCCCACGTGGATAGTCTCCCCAATTGTCAACATATTTGGCAGTTTCTTATAAAAGTAAACATTTATCATATGAACCAGCAATCATGCTCTTTGGTATCTGCTCAACAGAGTTGAAAACTTTTGTTTGCGCAAAACCCTGCATATGGATGCTTACCGCAGCTTTTATCATAATCGCCAGAACATGGAGGCAACTAAGATGTCCTTCAGAGGTGAATGGATAAACTAGGGTGCATCCAACATTATTCAGTGCAAAAGAGCAGTGAACTAGCAAGCAATGAAAAGACATGGAGGAACCTTACATTGCAAAGTAGAAGAAGCCCTTCTGAAAAGGGCACATGTTGTGTGATTGCAGTCAGATGGCCTTCTAGAAAAGGCAAAATGATGGAGACCCGTGGTTGGAAGAGTGAAGAGGCGGAGCAGAGAGTGAAAATACTCTGTATGATACTGCAATGGTGTCTACCCGTCATCCTTCACTTGCCCAAACCCATACACGTACAACACCAAAAGTCAATCCCAATATAAACTACGGACTTCAGGTAATAATGACGTGTCCACGTAGGTCCATCAACTGTAACAAACACAAACGTACCAGTTGTGATACCATTAGAGTCTAATTTCTTTGGATATGCTGGGAGTGGATGATACATTGCTACTATGAGCTATTACTCTTTTAGGAACAATTTATTAATTTATTCCATTCTTCCTCCTCTTTTCCTGTATTCTCATTTAAAAAGCCTAAAAGAATATATGGAGAACCAAGAAATCTTAAGTTGGGTGGGAGAAGAGAGAAAAGTAAGCAAGGAAAGGCAGAACCCTCCTTATGAGCTCAGAGCAGGCACTTATCTGAACACCAAGAAGGTTAACGGTAGGTTCTAGCAGGAAGCGGGGAGTGTGGCTCAGAGCCAGGGCCGGCGCTGACAGGGCAAGTCATGGTGAAGGGCGTGAGCAGCAGGTGCTCCCGAAGGGAGAGAAGACAGAGAAGGGGGCACTAGAGGTGGTGCAATGAAAGCGGCTGTTTCACAGATTCCCTCCCACCAAGGCCAGACACACTTTAGAGGTTTCACTGCACCCACATTTAGCTACAGACAAAAAAGGAGTCTGAAAGCTCCCAGAGCTTCAAGCTTTTAAAAAGCTCAGTGCAATTTCCAGCCTTCGCAGTTATTTAATCAAGGCAAGCAAGAGGGTATAAATTCAACAACCTTGTGATTGAGATTAATGTGCTCAGAAGTGAATTCTTGCCTTCATAGGCAACTGGGAAGAGAACATTAGACATTCGAAATCCTCTAAATTAAATCTGCCTGCTTGGTGGCCTAAAACAAAACATGGCCCTTGGAATGTAACCTTTTCCTGGTTGGCAGCAGAGCTAGAGTAAGGCGTGGCCAGTTAGGGTGCGAACCTGGAGTTGCAATCCATGAAGAATGATAAAGCATCTCTAACACTGGAACAAAATGAGTAAAGGCAAACCTGGTCTGTAACCAACGAATTTCTTTCAGGGAGATTGCTGTTTGGAAGGAATAATTTGAACATGCTACATGGTATACAGGGTTGAGGATAAACTAGCTGAAGAGTTTGCATAGGACTCTATTTTCATGTAAGCTGAGTCTTCAAAGCTGAGAACAACACAGTAAGTATAGTTGTCGAGTTATACTCAAATTCCTAAAATAAAGCGCTAATCCACCATGCAAATCAGGTCCACCAGTGCTGCAGGTTTAGGCAAACCTCCATGTGAGGATATGCACAGTATTGGGTTGAAGATGTCACCCTGGGTAGAGTGCCATGGCATCATAGCTCACAGCAACCTCAAACTCTTGGGCTCAAGTGATCCTCCTGCCTCAGTCTCCAGAATATCTGGGACTACAGGTACCCACCATGATGCCTGGCTAGTTTTTCAATTTTTAGTAGAGACAGGGTCTTACTCTTACTCAGGCTGGTGTCAAGCTCCTGGGCTTAAGCGATCCATCTGCCTCGGTCTCCCAGAGTGGTAGGATTGCAGGCATGAGCCACAATCACCTTTAAATAAATATTGAAAAAATATTTAAGAAATACGGGATTGAAAGAGTGCCAAATTATTAGGCTGTTTGCTGTAGCACATAATTTGGTCTGGCCTTTGTCCAAGATTTTTGTTTCCTGACTAAATTAAGAATCAACTTGGAGGTCATGCTAAGTTGAATATATTTGATATAAGAAGAGGTAAACTCTTTTCCAAACCTGGCCATCTTTATGTGCTATTTACTTGGGCTTTTAAAAACTCACCAGAGAACACTGGTTGGTGATTCATGGCTGGTATTTTTTTTAAGAATTAGAGGAGGAGAAAAAAAGTTCTTGGACAATCATCATCATCTTGAACTATCATCTTCTCCCTGTCCAAGGGAGAAAAAAGGAGTCTGAAGTTCATAAGTAAATAAACTATAGGTAAATACGTTCAAAGCTGCCCAGGAAGGCTTTAGTATTTGTCCAAGGTGGGCTGAGATGTGCAACTGATATGTCTTCTAAAGGTATAATTTACTGAAGAATAGAAATTTTCCTGGAAGTTAAATAGTGGTTTTAAATTAATTTTTCCTCTTTATTTATGGGGGCTGAGATTGACAGCACCCACACTCTTTGTTTTTGTCATGTGGTTAATCAGAACTACTTAATTATACCTTCTTCTTTGGCAGGAAAATACACCGTTAATATGTCAGATATTTTATTGTCTTGGTTTTTTCTACACACAACTAGATCTGTGAATTGAAATTATCAATTAGGTGGGCAGCACCTGTGGCTCAAGGAGTAGGGCACCGGCCCCCTATACTGGAGGTGGCAGGTTCAAACCCGGCCCTAGCCAAAAACTGAAATTATCAATTAGGTTAACTATAAATGGAGTTCAAAGAAAATATACATCTCTCAATAAATAATTTCTTTTTTTTTTTTAAGACAGAGTCTCAGTTGGTCATTCTCTGTAGAGTGCCACGACGTCTTAGCTTATAGCAACCTCAAACTCTTGGGCTCAAACAATCCTCTTGCCTCAGCCTCTCACACAGCTGGGACTATAGGCACCCATCACTACCCCTAGCTATTTTTTAGAGACAGGGTTTTGCTCTAGCTCAGGCTGGTCTCAAACTCGTGAACTCAGGCAATCCACCTGCCTCAGCCTCCCAGAGTGCTGGGATTATAGGCGTGAGCTACCACACTCAGCCCCAAAGCATTCATTAAATGATTAACCAAGGTTTCTCACAAAATCGTAATGGTACGCCGGATTTTCATTTGGTCTTGTATAAAAATACAGAGAGAAATATAACAGTTTTCCAAAATTTCAGTCTGGCATGTGTCTTCAAGGAACTATGCCCAAGGAAAAGAGATATTTAAAAGACAAATATTTATTTTTGAGGTATGACTAGATACCAACAATGTAGTAGTAGTTGTCAGAGCAGATTATTTGTGTTTTTACACAAGGTGAAAGCATGCTACGAGGAAAAATTATTATATAAAGTATGATGTACTCAATAAAAATGGAAATTGATTTGAATTATACTTCAAGTTGGTCTAATATTGTGATTGATTATCTTGACTGTAACAGAAGTGAGTCTTGCAGACTTGAGGCATTCTAAAGTGGTCTATAGGTTGCCATGGCAACTCCCCAAATGTATTTCTACACCGTTTGGGGGCATTTCCACCGCACTATTGACAAGCAGCGGGGAGAGCAAGACTGTTCAGCTGGTGGCTCACCAGCATAGTTTCTGCTTGGACTTCAGAGGAAAAGATAATTATCAGTTACAATGTATATGTTACTTGGCATTTCTCAAACAATTTTCAACATTCGAGTTTGGCATTCTTTACAAAATTTATAAAGTAGGCCAGTATTCTGATTGCCCTCTTTATTTAGCTGAGAAAACAAAGGATTGCAGGCCAAGAAGGCATTTTCAGGGCATGGTCCTTAAGCTAGATTATAATTAACTCATCAGGAATACACTGTTCTACATTCTATTCTGAAAAATCTTCAGTTTATTTGCAACCTTCCAATGGAAAAGAGGGAATTTTCCTTTATTATTAGCCTATATCTATCCAAATAAAATGTAAGAACATTTATGAACAATCATAAACAATAAATAACAAGATTTCTCCGTATTGACCACTGGACATGTGCTAAGAGCACTCCTAGACTCTTCCCAGGCAGTACATCACTTTTTCTCTCACAGCAGTTCTGGGATGTAGGTGTTGTCAGTGCCACTTACAGAAGAGGAACCTGACTCAGGGAGATTGATAACTTGCCCAAGCTCACTAATAGGTGGCAAAAGCAGAATTTGAAACCCAGTCTATTTGACTCCTAAGCCTGAGTGCTTAATCATTTCCCACACTTACCATTTTACCTTTTTATATTTGCGTCCACTATGCACTTGTGCATAGTACTGTGATACGGATCAGACCTGTAACATGCTTTTGCAGTAGTAGTGGGCTAGGAAAGGCGGGGGCGGGGGGAAGTACTGGGGAATAGGAAACCTGACGGGACCAGTTTGCAGCTACTCCTCTCTCTAATTATTGGAAAGATTTCATGAGATTAAAGGACGATGCCAGCCTCATGGCTTGGGAGAGAGGTATAGAAAAGATGGTCAACTCATTCTCCCTAACCCTCACGGAGAAGAATTACTCTCGCCAAACCATTCCTCCTCTGGAGGAGTGAGCCTGTCCAAAATGCATTCCCGTGTTCGATACATACTTCCTGAATCCTTACTGCCTGGGTGCTGCTGCTGCAATTAGCCAACAGCACAGATCCAGCTCTAGCTCCCTAGTGCCATTTTCCTGCTAAAACCCTTCAAGCCTGGTACTTACAGGGTAATATTCATACCCCTTAACAGGGAATGATTAGTCATTCTTGACTGCACCTTTGAAATAGAGGTGTTTACCAGATGTTTGGAGAAGGAGCTGAAAATAGAGGCCTGGCAGGGTGGGAGGAGGTAGGGGGACATGAGATGGCTGTAAGAGGACAGGAGGCTGAAAGCCACACAGGACCTGGTCTGGAAACCAGGGAAGCACGGATTCTGGCTCCAACTGTGACCAACACGTAGATTGTCCTCATTTCCACCTGGACACCACCACCCCACCCCCCCGGACTCCCTACTACCCCGTGAGCTCTGTGAGGACAAGATCACAGGGCCCACATCTGCATATTCCTGTTTCTTGACTCAGGCCCGGCATGTACAAAGAGTTTAATAAATGTTCCAATATAATGGTCCTAAATATCCATGGAAACTTAAGTTTCTAAAACCATTTGGGTCATATTTTTCTTTTGAACATGAGGTCATATAAATTCACCACAGACACACAACACTGATTACACTTGGGAACTTTTTCAAAAGGAAGAATCTCAGGCCTCACTCAAAATAATGTGAATCTGCTTTTACGAGATCCCCCGGTGATTTGTACACACATTAATGTTTGAGATACGCTGGACTTGATCATTTTTATAAGTGGTTAATAATTTTAAGACAAAATATAAGGACTTTATGATATTACATTTCATATACTTAATGATTTACATTTAATATCAGGGGATGAAAAGCAAGGGCAGGGCACCAGTGAGATGCAACAGGGTTGACTGAAATCCTAGAAACCTCCTAGAAACATTGACACCCAAGAGAGAAGGACTTTATAGGCTCTGACAAAGTTAGAAGGCTATAGACAGGACAGATTGCATTTGTCAACCTGGAAACATTAAAGAAAGTTTGTTCTTTTGTGCAATCATTTAGCAATAAGGTAAGGCTTGCCAGCTAGATTTATTGGGATATTGGATTTTATGTTTCCTGTATCGAATAATATTTTTTACATTGTTTATGTCTAAATAAATCTGTCTTCTATTTTACATTGCCCTGTTGTATTGCTGCTTACAGATAAAGGGTTCAGGTAGCATAATTTGCTCTGCCCTTGGGACGTGCTGTGATACATTAAAACCCAGTCACGTGGAGACTGCAGCAGAGAGTGCCAGTGGGCTCTGAAGTTGTGCAGAAACTGGGGGAGTAAAGCCTACCAGGAAGATACAGGTTTTGATCTTATTCTATCTAGTCTCTGCCTGGCAGACACTGGATTATAAGCAGAATTCAAATTCAAAGGTGATCATTTCAAAGTAAAATCTAGGGCTGGGCTTGATGTCTCACACCTGTAATTCTAGCACTTTGGAGGAGGTGGTAGAGGTGGGAGGATCGTTTGTGGTCAGGAGTTTGAGACCAGCCTGGGCAACCTAGTGAGAACCATCTCTATAAAAACTAAAAAAAAAAAAAAAAAAAAAAGGGCAGGTGTGGTAGACACCTATAGTTCTATGTAGGAGGCTGAGGCAGAAGGATCCCTTGTGCCCAGGAGTTTGAAGTTGCTATAGGTTCTGATTGTGTCTCTGCACTCCATGCTGGCCGATGGAGCAAGACTCTGTCTAAGAAAAAATAAAAAAAATCTGTGCCCTAAAAATCTTGCATACAATCTGGTCCTTGCAACAGCTATTTTAGAACACCCATGGTTTTATGTCCATCAATACCTGCGTGATTTTGACTCTTTTTATGGTACATATACAAAAATAGATTTAGTAAGTAACAGTGAAAAGAAAAAAATCATAATCAAATTAGTTTTATAAATAACTTAAAATTTTTCAAAGGAAATGACTATTGTAAAGCAAGTTAACGTAGACCCTTCTTGGTGCTTATAAAAAGAATGGAAATATGCTTTCACTCTGAACAGGCAGGATAAAATATGTCCATTTGTATTACAGTCTTTATCCGTTAGCCTGTTTTATGATTTGATTTTAGGTTTTCATTGTTCCAAAGCAATTTTCCAGATTGAATCTTAAAAGGATTATAAACCACAAAAGTCATTTTAAATTCTACGTGGAGTTAACACACCTACTGCAATTCTGTGCATTTGTCTTTTAAATTGTATTAAAAATTTTGTTGACTTTTTTTCTTTCACTTGTTTCTTTACAACATATTTTGTGTAAAAATTTGTCAAACACTGATGTCTGTCTTATCTGATATGTTTTAAAATATGCCAGCCAATCAGCATAACTTCAAATGCCAAATATGCTGATGTTTTAAGTTTTTTCCCTATTAAAATGCTTCCCCAAATTTAAATCATCTGGTGATGCAACAGAAATAAGTAAAAGCTTAAGTTTAGAAAGCAGCATTCCCCCTCTCTTCTATGTCTTTCTGACAGAAGGATGGCTGCTGTGTCTTTCTCTTTCTGTCTGAACTGGAACCACTGTTGAGAGATTTGGGAAACTTCAAGGGTCAGTCTACTGAGCACTCTTAGAAGGTGCACTATGTTTGAAATGGAACTGGGAAAATAAAAGAGAAACGAAACCTTCTATCTGGAGCAGGCATAAATATAGACCCAGAATATTTAGGCAAGGTGGCCAGCAGGGACACTAATTTTTCAACGTTTTTCAAAAAAAGCATGGGTAGTTAGTATTCTCCCAATTATCCTCCTGTTCTAATTCAAGTGCAGGAGCTGGTTCTTCCTATTTGTCTGACATGCCAGTGTTGAGAAAGTCTAGGCCAGATTTACTTGGGGGGTTCAGATATGTCCAAGAGGTAGGTGAGGTTTCCAGGGAATGGGCCTTCAGGGGAATGACTTCACTGGGAATAGACAAAAGACAGAGAAGCAGCTTCGTGGGCAGGAATGCAGCCTACCAGAGTCAGAGTTGAGGCAGACACATCACCACTGAAGAAGATTTTGTGTACAGTAGTGGGATGTGCACTGCCCAGCTCGTCCCCTGGCCTTTCCAACCCCTGTCTCCATGCCTTTCTTTTCTTCAGATTTGTTCCTAAACTCAAGGAAGAGAAGCCCCAGGAGTAGCGCTGGGGCTACAGAGAGACACAGGAATGTGGCATGTTTTATCCTCTTCAGGAAAGCTGGTATTGGGGATAGTGAAGAATGAAATGGAGGATGGACCATAAATTCAAATTAGCAACAAACTAGGTCTTTGCAATGGCCAAAGGTCCTTATGGCCAGTGTCAGGTGTAGAGGAGGCCCAGAGAGCCTCTGTCTCATGTCAGAGCGGTGCGTCTGTCTCTTACCTGACCATAGTTTGCCGCCAGCAGACATGTAGCAAGTTAGACGACTGTTTAATCTGCACTCTGCAGTTCTCTAAGCCAATATCTTGTGTGAGAGTAGGTGAGCTTTAGGCATAGATAGTCCATTACAGATTTCTGTTATACTCTGTTACCTTTAGAAATAAACATAGCAGGAAGAGTGTGAGTTCATTTGTGATTTTATTGGCTTTATTCAAACTTTGGCTCAAAAGACAACAATCAGCTTTGGGCATAATGTAGAAACTTCATTACTGATGATCATACAATAACTGCATGTTAATACTACCGTGAGGGTTGGGGTTGGTAGAAATTCTCTGAATATGATGCAGTTAAAGTTTTCTGGTAGAGTGAAACACAATTATGTTCTTCCTCCTGCCCCTCTTCTAACTTTTAATCATCTAGCACCACGTTTGGGTGGGTTGACTGCAGCTGATGTTGGAGTGTGTGCTTCTCTCTGCCAGTGCTGGGGCAGTCATCAACTTCCAAATTGACACTCCAGTCACCTGGCATGCTGGAAGTGGGTTTTCACCCTTTATTGGGATAGTTAATCCCCAATCTTCCAGTCTCTCTGGTGGCCATTTTACATGCCAGTGCTACTAATGACATCCACAAAAATTCTAGCAGGTTGCACAGGTGGAGATAGAGTATCTAGGACGTGATGACTAAATACATTTTTTTTTTATTTAACAAAGAGCTTTTATCAAATTGAAAATTCTAGTGGGTTGCACCGGTGGAGATATAGTATCTAGGACATGATGACGGAATACATTTTTTTATTTAACAAAAAGCTTTTATTAAATAGCAAAGATCAAAGCCTATTGGGTGCTTTGGGTTTGTACCACTGATAAACACATTGTTTCTGTCAGATAAGTCCAGGGATAGAATATACATTGGCTGCTAAAGAAAGAACAAAGTTCAAAATTAGGACAGTTCTAGGAATAATATTTTTGCTAAATTTCCACAAAAGATGCGAATAAAACTTTCCCTGAAATGTGAGAGCAGAGTTGACATCTCGAGTTCCCTGCTCACTTTCCTGTCTTCCGATCCTATCCTGCACACGTTCACAAGTCAAGCTTGCCCTTTCTTCACAGAGCACGACTAAAGCGACTTGATCAATTATTTCTCCAATCTGGAAGGTGAAAAGGAAGTAAATTTGTTATTGTTGTAATCGGCATTTCTGTTATTCTTATTACACGTACAAGTGAGCCTCTGCCATGTCTTTGCCAATGTTTGCATTTCCCTGTAAGTTGCCTACCCTTTCCTTTGCTTATTTTTCTATGGGTTATCTTCTTCTTACCAATTCATAAAAGTTATTTATTTATTCAACAAATACTTACTGAATGTACACACCAGATGTTGCTTCTGCAATGAGGATATGACAGTAATCAATGGCCTTCATTTATTGAATACTTGCATAAACCAGAGACAGTGCTAAGTGATTCTCACACAACAAAACAAACAAAACATGCTAGGAGCTGAGTGCTGTTGCTATTCCCCTAGGGTCGTTAAACTGAGATTTGGGAACTTGCCCAGTATCACAGAGCATATAAATGCCAGAGCCAGAGCTTCATCCCAGGTTGTTTAAGTTTCCTCATGATCTGAACAACTGTGGGTGGAGGGAGACTCCAGATCTTACCTAGAAGCCTGGAGACAAAGTTTCCTGCACCACGTGCCTCTGGTGAAGTTAATTAGGAGACCCATTAGGAGGATAGTACAATTAAAGACATTTGACTCGGCTTGGCGCCTGTGGCTCAAGTGGCTAAGACGCCAGCCATGTACACCCAAGGTGGCGGGTTTGAATCCCCAGCGCAGCCCGCCAAACAACAATGATGGCTACAACCAAAAAATTGCCGGGCATTGTGGCGGGTGCCTGTGGTCCCAGCTACTTGGGAGGTGGAGGCAGGAGACTCGCTTGAGCCCAGGAGTTGGAGGTTGCTGTGAGCTGAGATGCCACGGCACTCTACCCAGGGGGACAGC